>JAQBSW010006861.1:0-45297 GCA_029291075.1 Eudiplozoon nipponicum | reverse complement strand
GAAACAATTAAAGTCACTTACATCCAAATTGGGTAGTATAGGACCCACTCGTCTGCCGGGATGGGGTCCTCGTGCGCATCACAGTTCTTGGTTAGAAACCCTTAGCGATATGGCATCGAATCGAGCTCAGTGGCGATCTTGTTGCAGATGTCTAGTAGAATCATCTTCGTAACTTTCTTTTCTTAGTAGGGCAAAGTTAGCTGCGAGGTTTGGTTTGTTTATGACGTGATACAGTGAAATCCGCAAGGAAGCTGTATTGCTGATGTCGCCTTGCCCGAATGCTAACTTGGCCATAATGGTGTTGTGGAGAGGTTTAGTTTGCCTCATTTCTGTGAGTTATCCTGATAAATTTACTCATAGTAGCAAGGTATTCCTTCTCTCTCTACCCCTCTCTCTCTCTCGTAAATCTCAATAATAATTTGTCTAAATTCACTTATATACTTTTTTTCACTCCTTATGGTTATATGGCAGTGAAACATTAGTCACTTGACTTTTGTGTGGCTGGACATGATGATGATGATGATGCGTTAGAATAATAAATGAAGAATCCCTACTTCTATTGTTTTATTAATGGCACGCTTTATATATATATATATATATATATATATATATATATATATATATATATATATATAATTTCAATTAATAAATAAATGGGAGGCAAGCAGATATATGGCTTCTCAATCTTCATTAGAAGAAGCTGGTATAGACTTTTGCGGGTAAAATAAATACCGTATCCGACGAATTAGCGAATATTTAAGCTTGTCTAGATGAAACGGTTAATGTGAACACTGAGGAAATCCAAATAAGAGACTCAAATCACTTTGGCGATAATAGTAGCCCTATATGATAAGAGAGATAACAGTCCTTAGTAGCATCGTGTATATAAACTGAATATATTCTGTTCAAAGATTAATTATATTAGAATGCATATTAACAGTCCTTAGTAGCATCGTGTATATAAACTGAATATATTCTGTTCAAAGACTAATTATCATAGAATGTATATTAACAGTCCTTAGTAGAATCGTGTATATAAACTGAATATATTCTGTTCAAAGACTAATTATCTTAGAATGCATATAACTAAAACAGTGAATCTCTTTCTTGTCTCAAACAGACGAAAAATATCTGGTGGGCTCATATACAGGTGCCAGCCTCTAAAAATGAACTACCACGAAACTAATAGAACGCCTGTTTATCATACTAAATGATAAATTCACAGCAGATTTTATATCGCATAATACATTTTACTGAATTCAATTGAATTTGAGCAAGTCATTCCCAAGCGAAGTCTAAACAAGATTTGCAGAAGAACAGATACAATACCTTGCAAATTGAAAAATCCCAAGAAAAAAAATAACAGACATAATAAGAATCACAACAAAATCGGTCAACAAAACTAGCAGAGGACAGATGCAAGAAAAGGTCATCATATTTACAACACATTTGGCTCGAAGCCTTAAAAAAATTCTATCAGACTTTTACAGTGCAAACATAACGCGCCACGGCTCTATTTCGGGCTTATTCAAAAGCCCAGATTGCCCCAGCTGCCACGAAGAGATCTCCCAGTTACTCTTTCAAATCCTAAAATAAATCTGATCCGTGCATTTCTGGTAAAACATTTAACATAGCTTCGTATTTCACCCAACAACAATAAAACTTGTAATATTTTTAACAACTAGTTGACCCTCGGCCTCAGACTTTTGGGAACGTATTACTGCGCCTCCTCGACCCCTTTGAAAGTTAGTGTACCATTCTTCTTGGCGATAATTCGATACATCACAAATGTAGATTATCTCGTTCGAATGCCCAATTCGCTAAATTACAACAGCAGAGACTCTAGGACGCACTGCTAAGACTCAATAAGATGATGTTACCACACTAGTGATAAATTGTCATTTCGTGTTCAGTCAACTCCTTGACTACTGGATGCCCAGCGACCACCAAAGCATCCACGTTTCATGATCAGTGAGCTCGACCATCAGAAATGGATATTAAAATGCCGAAACGAGTGCAATGACAACTTTATTGCAGATTCAGTCTCGATAGCACTTTGGCTACGTACCACTTTAGTATTCACTGCGGTACATATACGGCCTGTTTCTATTGATTCTCTAGCAAGGAAACCTGTTTTGGAGCAAACACAAATAACGATTTTCTGTGGGCTATGCGAAGAAAACATGTCATTTAACACGGGTAAAGGATACAGATCCATTGCCATAAAAGTCTTCAGCTGAAGAAAATCCGCTGTTTGAAACAGCGAGCCATCTTTCTTTGTAAAATAGACAACCGCTGTCTAATAAACGTATCGACGATTCGAACAACCCTACTTTAACCAGGTTCTGTGTAACTGCTGTGGCTGTCACCAGATTCTCGTGTGGGAGCCTGTATAATCGCGGAGATGGGTATATGTTCTTCAAATTTAGTTGCAACTCGTAATTTGTTACTGTTGGACAAGGCAAATTGATGTACTCGGAGGGCTAAAATAGTACAGTATAGTGCTCACGTATGTCCACCAAACACTCGTCAGTCGACTTTGCTCGTTCTCTCTAAATAAACAGTGCGTCATTCTAGACGTCTACTGCGAGGTTGGTTTGCGCAGGTGGATACTCAATATCTAGACTTGGCCCAATCCGACACATTCGACGCGCCTTAAGGTTGAAACTGTCGTCACTGCCTTCTGGGTTTGTGAGTACTGACTTAAATTGTTTATTAGACGTCTGCTTTCAACTCATTTATGGACAGATTATTCTGCTGCGACTCCTCTGTTTACCTAGGCTTATACTGCATTTCTGTTAATAATCGCTCAGCCGCTTAGTACGTATTACTGAAAAAAGATTCGGCAAAATACGGCTAGCAACAGAAACTGACAAAAGCGTTGTCTGTGTTAGCAATTTTTAGGCCTTGATTATTGGTAAACCTGATAAAGAGTGAAAATTATACAATAGGCTGTAATACACGAGCAATAATATATGTTGGCATTTTTACACGAAACGAAGCTAACTAAAAAATTTAGTTTTAAACGGCCCACAGCTTATTCGGTAAATTGTGTAACACTCACCATTTTATCTCCAAAAAAGTCAGGCGCATTGGCAATTCTCAGATGGTCACTGTTAACTAAGCAAACAACGACCCAGTCATGACACATACCACCGATTCGTACAAGGAAAATGACTGACAATTATATGTCTTCAATCTTGACAAGCACCGAAGCTGGTCACTCAACGTCTAACGCCCATCGAATAGTAAAGCATTTTGTGGCCTAACATTTTCATGGACGGGCTCTTAGATCGTCTCCGTTAGGCGATTCTGCCATTCATGACAAAGTTGTCTTTATCAATGGAACAACTGTCTTGCAAGCAGAGTTCAGCTATTATTCCCATATAACCATCACCGACCGTTTGGGTGCAACTTAAATATCCCTGCAATAATGTTCGATATGGCAAAAATGTTCAATGGCTAGCCTAAGCATAGTGTCTATGGGTAAATCTTAATCATATTATCTACAATCATAAAGGTGCATCTATTTCTATAGAGTTCAATATCCATTAGTAGATAACTAATAAACACAACTAATATCTATTCACAAATTAACTCATGATTAATGAAAAATGTCATATTTATTTAGTATTAAATTGCTAATTAATGAATAAATAACTATTTCTACATATTCAATTTGTTTGTAAAGTTGTCTCGTTTCTTTTAGGTTCCTATGTTTACTGTTGTTGGGGTATGCTTTCGGAAGCATCATTCTATACTACACGGTCCCTAGCCGAACGAGATGGAGGCGTTAGCATAATCGCTGACACAACATTTGACACATTAGCGTTAAAATGTTGTATCTATCAATAAATAAGACGACTGACGACGCGAAATTCACATTAACATATTTAGAATTGACTTGATTCCGCATTGTTGGCCTCGAGTGTTTCAATTAAAATTACTTCGCGCTCTAACTGAAGCCAATTTTGCGGCAGCTTTGGATCTTTGTAATGTATACAAATATCGAATCTTATTTACCTTTAGGCGTTGTAGCACGTTCGCTTCCTAAGTGATCGTATTGATTGCCTTTACCAGTGTCGTTCGATTCTCTAGTAATTGAAGACGGTGTGTGATCTACTCTGGCAAGAGCTGGTAACTTGTCCAAAAGCTCATTAAGTTGTTTTCGATTGGCACAGTAAAAGCCAACAGCACAACTCGGATCCATCCGAGTGATTTTCATGAGCTGAGGAGAGCAACAATGCCATGACTGAGTAACAGGTGTAGAAATTATTTTAAAAAATTATGCTTTATATAATTGAAATTTATTTGACTGCAAAATCATTGCAACCAGATAGAAACTAAAAGAAATACGTACATCAATGATATATTAAAAATTTGTGCAAACACTTTGAGTATGTATTTTAAAAATCAAATATCCGAACCAACCTAACTGAGAAAGATTTACGTTACAATAACCAGACTTTACGCTTGATAATAACATATTTACGTAGAGAAACCGGCTCCAGAAAAAACAATTTATATTATCTATAACATGGGATAACTCCAATAATTCAGTACAGAATTCCAAAGTGTACGGAATGGTGAGAGTAAGGCCCGATTTTGCATTTCTTGCAGCTGCTATTACAACTAATAATAATAATAATAATAATAATAATAATAATAATAATAATAATAATAATACGACTACGCAGCGTAACACCAGCATAATAAACTGAAGCTTCGCTGCCACAAAAGTATGAAGCTCATAGTTATGTGTGGGCTGAAAATGAACACCACATAGCCCTTCCCTAGTGAGGGATTGGGATTATATTAGTCTGACATCACATTGACCTGTCTGGTATGAGAAACATTAACGACGCTGAAGTGAAACCACTAGAGTCCAACAAGTCATAAGGGCATAAAAGCCAATACTATAATGGTAAGTTACAGACTTCAGTTATGTCAGATTTTCTGCAGCTCGGTAGGATATTAAAAATGAGATAGAAGATAGATTTCAAAAATTAGATATCATATCTATTAACTAATTAGTTAAAATAAGACAAAGATTGTATGAACATATGGTATGATATACGTTAGACACATGTATTTCATACTCATTAGCTTCTCAGCAGTAAGAACCAGCACTAATCCGCGAAAGTACTATATACCATGTAAAAAAACGTGGGGCAAATGAACGCAAAGTACCTAATCGACTCGTAATTTTCACATCTCAAATTGTAAAGAACGACAAACTATCAATTTAAATAAGTGTGAAGCATTACAAAAATGTCAATAGCAATCGAATACATAACCAAAGCTCACACATTTTTCTCTTAGACTGCGTGCTTTTATAACATTCATAGTACCGTTCTCTTGTTCAAAGATAAAAAGAAATTAAATCAGATACAAGAACCGTTTCTTTCTAATTTTTTCCTCAAGTACATAAACACACACACACACACACATATATATAATATATATATATATATATATATATATATATATATATATATATATTAAAACGTAGAGTGTGAAATAGGGGAATGACCAATTATTTGTGTATATCAGCTCCAGTTCAGGCTCAATGGCTTTCACATAAAAGAAACAGCTGAATTCAACTACAATACAATTCGATGGTATAGGACTTGTCCGTACACATTCGCATGAAAGTTCTCGGTAGAAAATCCAGAGCGATATGATATCCAATCGAGCGCAATGGCAATCTTGTTTCAGATTTATGGTAGAATCATCTTTTTAACTGTAGTATTGTCATTACTCGATAAAATGAAACACGTAGGGAAGCATTTACAATGTCGCTTTGTTATAAAGCTGACGTGGTCATACTCGTGTTGTGCAGAGGTCTAAGTTGCCTCAATTCTGTGTGCTACTTAGGTAAATTTCTCCACCTAACCCAGATGCTCCAATTCACAAATCACTCTCCTTTAATAATATTTTGTTTAAATTATTATTTCTGACATTGTTATTACTTATATTTTGTTTTATTTATTTTCATTTTCGATGATTATATGGAAATGAAGCGTCGGCAATTAATCATTTGTATGCATGACACTCAGTTCAGGCTGAATGCCCGTACATGAATTTTCTGCTTGTATAAATCAGACTGCATTCTGTTTATCCAGAAAGCCTCGTATTTTGCTAACACATTTCTATTATAGCATTTGGTACTTATATTAAGAGCCACAAAAACGACAGCCTGGAGACTATACCCTAGTCTAAGATCTCTATTAGGGCGAGAAGTTCAGATGTGTTATTTATTATGTATAACGAGAATGCTGAAGTTAGTACTTTAGCGATGCAGCATTTCACTTGGTGGATATGCACTATTTTCCGCTTTCGTCCCATGCATATAAGTTGTACAAATAAAAAAATCACTGATTGTTTGTGACTGTACAGAATTTTTTCAGCCGAATTTGCAGTCAAGTACAACGTATGCGAAACCATTAGAAATGAGAACCGCATCTATAATTTTACTTTCCTTTTATATGCATTGCGGTATGATCATAGCTATATATTTTACCGTCGTACTCAGATGATGATCATGGAACGTCGAAACGTTGGCGGTAATTCTAATCTTGGTCGACTGGTGAAATAAAATGTGACCGTTATTTATTTCAAGCTCGCGAAATTCATTTAATGAATTGTTATCACCACCCGCACAATTAATGATCGTTGAATTGTATAAGTTATATACATATAGCGAAAGCTGTAAAAAGTTAATGTTTCTGACTGCAAAGAAATTTTGCAGCCGGCATTTGAAGTCACGTGCAATGTGTGTAAGAATACTAGAGGTGAGAGCCACATATCTGAAATTCCATAATTTATATATGCAGTGCGGTTTGATCCTCACTAGTCAATTTGCCGTCGCGCTCTGATGATGATCATGGAAGGTCGAAATAGATCAGCACATATGACTGACGGTAGTTATGCTTTGTTGTTCGACTGGTAAAGAACAATGGGATTGGTGTTTATATGACACATGAAAACTTCATTTAAACCCGAAACACAAAATAATTTCATCAAAATCTGTGGGCAATTTTTGACCACTTGATCGGTATTAGCCTGTGTAAATATGACCGTATCGTCGATGGAGAACGTTAATCTAGAACTAACAATACAACTAAATAAGCGTACCTCAATCATATTACTGAAACATCACAAAATCGCAATTATCGATGATCCCTACCAATCGTGAAATAATGTGTACCGTGTGACTATCTTTTGTACTCTACGTAATGAGGAGATCACGTCAGTTGCTAGGAGCGAATAGATAATTCAATTTTTAAAAAGCAGTCTTATTTTGTGCGATAACAATTGTAGTAAAATCTTGCTCGCAATATATATATATATATGAGTTACTGTGTTTTGACTTTAAACGCTGTGTCAACGCTTTGTATGAACCATATACGCGAGAAAACCCGTCCGGATTAGGACGAGAATGAGATAGGCAAGGTCATATTCGTAGCATATTGAAAGGCATGTATATCCCCGTCTCACAATTTGCGTCTTTCTGAATTTCAAAGTTGCATTTGACTCAATGAATAAATATTCACTTGAAGAAAGGATGCTCGCAAAATTTGTTAATACTACACGAATTCTTTACACAAACACTTCTGTTCTCATCAAAGTCAACATTTAATTATCATCAACTTTTCCTATTAGTTAGGGCATCTAACATCATGTTGAGTAACTATTCTTCTCAATGAGTTGAGGCTATAAGACGTTAAAGTTCTTCGATAAGGTTAGTTATCCAACATTGAGTATGCAGACAAATTGTACTATTTTCGTTACTCGATGACCAAAACTCTACACAGACCACCTTGCAAAAGATTAGTAGGCATAGGTCCGCCTTATGGCAAGAAATTCGCATTCTCTTAATTTATGAAACTAAAGCAAGACTACCAATCACTCCAATTCTACTTGTTCGCATATCTTGGTAGTGATACCAATAACTTAGGCAAAATTAAAAACCAAATGTATATAAGAATCTCAGTAGCTAGAGTAGCCCTCTCCATCCTTTGCGATTTATTGAGAAACGTGAGTCACTCATTCTGTTTTAAACGTCTTGCATAAAGTGCATTTTTACTTTCGGCTTTTTTATTTGCTAACATGACTTGAGCTTTTAAAGTCAAAGATCTTAGACGTTTGCTGACATCCCACAATCGTGCTCTGAAAAAATCAGCTAGTACAGGTAAAACAATTTAGGAATTAAAATAAAACAGTCAAAGTCAACCATAGAGGAATTCGACAGAGAGAACAAATTCGCCAATCAGGATGGGCTACGCACGCTCATCTCGGTTAAAGATTAAAAGCCCTAAGCGATTTGACATCGATCTAAGTGCGGTAGAGATTTTGTTGCAGATTTCTGGTAGGGTAATCTTTCACATTACTACATTGTTTTATATTGAAAAAGTTAATCGCGAGGTTCGGTTCTGTATGTGATTCGATAAGATAAAAACAGAAATGAGCTTATTGTCTTGAAGTTGATAGGGCCTAGGTTACTTGTTGTGTAAAGGCTTGCAGGTACCGGCCTCTTTCTCTCTCTCTCTCTCTCTCTCTATATATATATATATATATATATAAGTCCAGAAAATCTGTGAAAGTCGGCCAGTCGTTTCGAAAATGGAATAATACATTTTGAATGCTACATTGAGTTCCATACTGATGTCAATTTAGTAAGAAGTTCACAATAGTTACAAACCACCACACTAACAAACACACCCAAAACAAATGTCAATAGAAAAATAGCGATCATAGTCGTTACATATATGCATCGCAACCACCAATCTCCAATTTCACAGCAGCATAAACAAAGATCGAAATATACTAAGCTTAGAACATTTGCATTGGTGAATAGAGAATTGGCTGTGCAATACAATAGTGGTTTGCACAACTTACCAAAGACAAATTTAATAAGGCCATACGATTCATGTCGGTCTATCCAGTATCACAATCATCATCATCATCATGCAAACAATACAGTTCATCATATATAGACAATACAATCTAAATTTGATTTCCATATATATTCAATATGGTTTGATCCTCGCAAGTCAGTTTGCCGTCGTACTCTGATGATGATCAAGGAATTTCGTAACGCGTCAGTGGGTTGCGGCTGGCGGTAGCTTTGTTACGTTGTTCGACGACTGGTTAAATACAATGGGATTGGTGTTTACTTCAAGCTCGCAAACTTGATTTAAAGAATTGTTACCACCACCCGCGCAATCAATTATTGTTAAATTGTGTTGCCTATATATGTATATGTGGCGAAAGCTACAAACAGTTAATGTTCGTGACTGCATAGAAATTGTGCAGCCGACATTTCCAGTCAAGTTCAATGTATGCAAGACTGCTAGAGGTGAGTGCTGCATATCTAAATTTGATTTCCATATATATTCAATGCGGTTTGATCCTCGATAGTCAGTTTGCCGTCGTACTCTGATGATGATCATGGAAGGTCGAAACGCGTCAGTGCGTTGCGGCTGGCGGTAGTTTTGTTATGTTGTTCGACGACTGGTTAATTACAATGGGATTGGTGTTTACTTCAAGCTCGCAAACTTGATTTAAAGAATACAGTTCATCATTAACTAATTTTCACTGCCTTATAGCCATGAGAAAAACAAAAAATAAACATGAAAATTTGAATAAGTGATAATAATAACAAAAAACAATAATTTAGGAACACACATAATTAGAAATTTAGGAGGGGAAGACCGAGTTACTGAGTATATCTACTTTGATAACACACAAGCTAAACCTCTGCACAGTAACAATATGGCCAAGTTAGTGTTAAGGCAAGGCAACATCAGTAATACCGATTGCTTGTGGTTTTCATTGTATCACGTCATAGACACAACCAAACCTCACATCTAACTCGGCCAAACTGAGAAAAGCAAGTTACTAGAAATTTGCAACAAGATCGCCATTGAGCTCGACTCGATACTATATCGCACAGAATTTACAACCAAGAAATATCATGTGCACGTGGGCCCAATCAAGACAGACGAGTTTTCTCCTGATACTAACTCTTTCTGAAATGAAAAAATTATCCTCCTTGTTTCTTGCGCAAATCTGGCGCTGTGTGAGACAATAACGCTCTACTGGGCAATCAAAATAAGGGCATAAGCAAAACGTAACCAAGGCAACGTGGTTGCTGGATCCTTATTTGTTTTTCTAACGATGAGCACCAGTTGGCTGATCCAAGAAACGTCTGCATTTTTGGTAATCTGCATATGCTATGCTTCACAAACAACGGTGGCCGAATGCCTCTAAGCGTCTAAAATCATCAACTCTAAGGGGCCACGTCTCATACTCACCTCGGCAGACATATTTCCTTAGTTACTGATAGAACTGCCAAGGTATGTAGACCTGTCGAATACATCCAGATCTTCACTCTTTAATCGCCGAATTGAAGTAAAGGATAAATCTGTAAAAGTATCTTACATTTAGAGGGTGCGTATTTCATACCGAAAGACGGAACAACGATAGTTAATCTATTGAATGTGGCCTGAGCAGAAATCCGTTTGTCGAATAATAGTAAAATATCGTCTGCATAGTCAAACCAAACTAATTTACCTCCCGGTATAACTTGAGTGGAAGAGTGTTGTTCATAATAGGATAAATTACAAAAACAAAAAGGGCAAAAGTAGCCAACCTTGACGAACACCACTGCTGGTAGTAAAGTAATGTTCTTCTTTGTAGACCTTAACGCAACCAGAATTGTCTGTATAAAGAGCTCATATAAGATTTACAAATTTGGTTGGCACACTACTTTTCGAAAGAACACCGAATAAAATATTGCGATCCACTGAATCAAATGCACTCTTGAAGTCAAGAGAAAGGGTTATCGTAGAACGGCTATAAACATGTCGTTAAAGAACCTTAAGGTAATCGAATTTGGCATGTTCTTCTCTAGTATGTTATTCACGCGAAGCGCTAAGACGGCTTAAGATAATCAAAGCAAATAACCTAGACACGACTGGAGTCAAGCTTGTACCACGAGTGTTATCACATGAATTATGATTGCATTTTTTGAAGATAGGAATTACAGTCGACACTTTCCAAGCAAGCGACACGGTTTCCTCTTTCCATATAGTATTAAAAAGTTCAGTCAACGCTCCATAAATTATAACTCCACCATCGTTAATTGAGCTCGAATGCAAGGTATCGGGGATTGCAGCTTTGAGAAATTTAAGATAGGATTGAATTCCGTATTTGATGGTTGATCAAGATTAACATCTCACACTGCTTTCGAAGATCACGATTGATACAAGTGCTCACGAAAATGGATTTTTGATGTGTTCAGCCCATTATCAAGACGACTAATTTTATCGGTTATTAGATGGTTGTTAATTTCCTTTATAATTTCACTAACTTTAAATTTTCTCGTGCGAATAAGTTGGAACAAGCAGCGGCTATTACTTGATGCGAACGCTTCTTCAAAATCTTAAACATTTCTGGTCCAAAAGGATTGACTTTTAGACTTCGTTTAATTTGGCATCTTACAACTCTACGATTATTATTATAAGCCAAGCTAACTAAAATTGGTGCCTAGTTTCGAGAATCATAAAGGATTTTACAAAGAGCCAATACTTATTAATACGGTAGCCTATAATGCCACATACACCAGTACCTGCATTGTGCATAGTTGGATCTTATCTTCGTCCAAAGTAAATTCGAATTTTGTCATCAAGACGAGTTAACGCCAAATTTAGAATATCTCTATATTTTTGTTGAAAAGAAGGTTTTTGAGCTTTCTTACACCTATTTAACGTTTATTCTTAATAATTTGGCCGGAAAACTTAAGTGCATTTGTAAAACAGATAAGTGCATGGCCCAAGTCAACTTAGATTTTCCATAACAAACGATAATTATGAATGTTATCATGTCAGCTATAACTAATTGCTACATGATCTATTTGAGTCAGCCATTGTCCGGGGTCTGGAGGACGCCATGTGGCACGCCTTACACTATATCTGAAGTATGTGCTACTTAACTATAATCTATGTTCTGCTCAGATATGCAACAGCTGTTCCACATTATCGCAGCGTATCTAGTTTATAATATACCTTCCATCTTAATGAAATTCAGCGTAACTTAAGGGCCCAAAATAAACATTTATGCCATCTATAACCAAGAGCTTAGGTCGGAGTAAAGAGCGTCCCTTCTTTCGCTTGTGCTGAAATCGGTGAGAACATATGCAGATACAACGAAAAATCAACGATGATTAAGGTTTCTGGCATTTATTTTAGTAGATATATTTAAGTGTTTCGCAAAAAATATGCCAATTACAGGGATCCATTCAGTTAAACAAGCTTTAGCTCATGAGCTAAGGACAATACCGACATCCCATTTAACGGCTTCATAAAACACCGTCGAACCAGAGGTTCAAAGCAAAATCGTGAAGACAGGTATGGTGAACTCAGTTCCGTAGGATCCTGTATTATGGTTACAAATACAAAACATATATCGATTTTTAATTTATCTATGGTTTGTGCAAGAGCTTCTTATTTTCCAATTTACACATTAAATGCGCTTACGTTAAAATCTAATCTAGGTCTAATTAATTGTAGTGTATTTGAAATATTTTCCATAGAGTATCACCCGTGATCCCAGTTTGACAAGATGTCATCGATGGTGCTGATACATAGAGTTCACCTCGACCAGATAAGCAAAAGGAATGATAGGAGACAAAAATGACATATTCATAGCAAATTTTGGCAAGGATATATTTTTTAACAGCTTCGATTAACTCACAGTCCTAAACTAGCTTTACATGAAAATATCAAGCACAAGAATTTCTGAACCCCGTTAAATTTAAGTTTTAATTGTATTGTTCAGAAATCAAACTACAGGCTATACACAAATCAATTACGCCCCCTGAAGTTGTTTAGAGGACACAACTCATAGAATTTCAAAGGATTCAATGTTTCAATCTAGGATGGTAAGAAATTGGAGCGCACGTCAAATATTGCCAGACACAGATCGCCTACGCGGAACGTAGCATTAACCTACTGAGTTAATAGCTATCTAATAAAGTAAGGTCTGCTGAAAGACTACGTAGAAAAAAGTTACAGCACTCCTTGCCGAATCAAACGTGCAAAGCCATTTTTGAGTAATTATAGTCTAATTTAATCAGTTAATGTGGATATCGCACTTATGGAGTTCATGAACTTTAAGACTGATTAGCTCACTAATCACGTGCTCTTTCATTCCATGAGCCAATAGGTAGACAATCCTTGGGCTAAGGCGACCAAAGCCGGCCAGAGAAGGCTGCTGGAGGTCTGCTATGCGTATTTTGGCGTGATTTTTACTCAAGTGCAAAAAAGGAAGAGATTTCAGATGCCTTCCTCCTAGTTATTCCTAGGTTTCAAATTCAGGGTCATCTGCAGTAGCATGCATTTGTTTAACCATTCTGCAACACCTAACAGATAAAGTGACCCGGGCGATGCAGTATGAAGGCCTTTTACGTTTCTAAGTTAATGTTTCTTCGGAAAGAATCTGGACTTGACAGTTATAGATTTCTGGAGAAGTTTTCCTTCTCCTACCCTTTTCTGCTCCTACAATTCAGACTCAATCTTTGGAGAAAATGGAAACAAGCAGTTAAAAAGGGTAAAAGAATATCAGATAAGCCGACTCGAAAGGAAATTCAATGGAAGTTTACAATGTCTTCATGTAAATTTGGATGATTATCATTAAAAGCGCGTGTAATAAATAAAAAGTTTGTGCAAATATAACAATATGTACACCTAAACATAACAATATCAACAACGACAAGCATAGAAGTATCAATTACAAGATACAGCAATATACCAAAGACAAAAGCGATGGCAACTGCAACAAAAAACCAACGACTCGCGTCACAACATTCAAATCTGCAAAAACAAGACGTTAAACGAAAATAAAGACAAAAACCTATAACAAAATTAACCGTAACTATAAGAAACCGTTCAGAAGCAGCTAAAATACATTAATAATATCCCTTACAATAACTAAATATTGTAGCTTAAATAGAAGTGTTTGAATGCATGCTTGTATAGAAGATTGTATAGTTCAAACGTCACACATTTCTAGCCAAAATATATAGTGGTTGTGGGGCGTAGCATCGGCTCCTACTGGTGATTCGCCAGAAAGCACGAAACAAATGTGCACGAGATTATACTTTCCGTTCATGCTGTCTTTAGTTTATCCTTCTTGTCATATTTGAACTAATTTGTTACTAGGTGCGCAAAACCTAATAAACAATTGCATATCTATTAGTTCTCCGCGAAATGTGATAACCGATATCGATCAAGACCTGATTGTATGGATTTTCTGGAGCAACACGTGTTCAGAAGTAGTTGTAATTCTCAATTTTGATAAACATGAGCAAACCTTAAAATCCATTGTGTTGGTACCATGTACCGACTCGTTAACTACAGTTTTGTTACCATGTACCTTTTCGGTCAAAAAAAGTTTTGGTATCGGATACTGCCACAATAGCCATAATGTTGTTACCCTTTTAAAACTTGCCATAAATATTACATATGTTGGGTTGGCTTGGAAGTCACATTGTCGAAGAATATATGAAGCTAGCTTCACTACTGCAGGCTTACACATTCGTATAGGAGATTGTACCGTCATATTTTCCCACGTACCTCACCCAAATAAATAGTGGGTAGACGGCGTAATACCGGCTCCTACTGATGAGTCGCCAGTAAGCACGAAACGTATGTGTGCATGAGATTACACATTTCGTTAATGCTGTCTTTGGTTTATCCTTCAGGTCATATTTGAACTATTTTTTTGCTATGTGCACAACACCTAATACACAATTGCATATGCATTAGTTCACTACGTCAAAGAACAAATAACTAAAAAAATCGAAAAATATTTTCTGTGTTAAAACATAACTTTATTAGAAATAAAGCTTGTATAACACAGTAAAAAAAGGCAATTTTCTTTTCAACTTGTCTCAACTCGACTGCATTATTTGGTGCATTATACATAAAATTTAGAACAGTTATAACTACATCATTTAAGTTGGCATCTGGATTAAAGCAAATGGCTTTCTTCGTGGCGTGTTGTACGCACTTGATTAATAAAAAATAGGCTTCAGTACATAAAATATTCCTCAACTTACACTTATAGTAAATGAACTAAATAAAAAATAAAAATCAAAAACATTAATTTAATTACATAATTTACAAAGTAACTTCACTGCGATCTACGCAAGGCAGCAATATCAGAATTACCATACGATATAAAGACAAATAATCAATTTACATTAATAGATGAGACGTACATCCAGATTGAAGTTATCAATGTTCGTGTTCAAAGTACTCTGTACAAAATGTGGATCGTAATAGACCAGTTGATTTGCTTGACATCCCGCAAAGTAAACTGAATGACACGGTCGTCCACCAATTACGCCCACACAGGAAGGTTCGCGAAATAACCGCGATAAAAACTCTAAATAATCTTTTTTAACATTTTTTCCGGGGCCAAGCATTAAAGGCACCAATATTAGAATAGCTCGTTCGCGATCACACTCAGAGTTGATAGGACTACAAGAAACATCGTCGGCTAAAATCAAAATAATCATAAAATCAAGGATGTGGACGAATTTTTATCAAAAAAATTCACAGAAAACTTGGTGCCATAATTCAAAAAGGAAACTCACTCTGAAGCTCAGATGTACAGGTTGACACAGAATAATGTGCCGCTAATATGTTTCTCGAAGATTTACGATGATCAGCAGAACTATCGGTAAAACAATAGCTTGAACTAATATTGTCGTCACATCGTATTGGTTTTCCAAACATCAAAGATTCAAGCTCCTAAAACAATAAGTAATGTGAAAGATGCGTGTTAACGGTGCTAATTTTAAGCATAGATAACTCAACGTTAAATACTCTCATGAAATAGACTTCAAAACAAAGTGGCAATTAAAGGTAGAAATAATCATTTCTACCAACTGGATTATCAGGAAACTACCAACGCAGCTGTAAGCCCACAGTGTGCTTGTTGTGAAAATTCTGCGATAGTACATAAAAGTAGCGTCCCTAAAGTCTTTAATCCGAAATTTTAATTGGATTACATAACAACTACATACTGATTGTGGCGGAAGACTGATATATATGCAATTATGTATTAGGTGTTGCGCACCTAGTAAAACATTAATTCAAGTATGACCAGAAGCATATACCAAAGGCAGCATGAACGGAAAGTATAATCTCGTGCAGATTCAAGGAGCCGGTAATACGCCCTATATCCACTTAATATTTTGATGAGAAACGTGGGAAAATAGGACGGTACAATCTCATGTACGAATGTGTAAACCTGCAGTAGTGAAGTTAACTTCATATAAAGTCTTTGACAATGCGAATCCAAAGCCAACTCACAATATAAAAAAATATATAACAATTCTGTAAAGGGTATCAACACTATGGCTATTGTTTTAGTACCCGATACCAACATTATGGCATTGAAAAGGTGCAGGGTACCAATACAATGGATTTCAATGTATAGTGTAGAAAAGGCAATTCATCTAGTACACCGGTTTCGTTCTTACTGGGAACTCATAACATACTGGGCGGTAGTAGTCGTAATAGTACACATGCTTAAATACATACACGCAGTCTACGACTGGTTTCACAGCAATATATAATAATAAATCAGAATTAACCAGGCTTCATTTTGCATCCACACATTTTTTTGCTAGGGGATTTGTACTTAGAGGATTTATTTAGTAAATGTTTGTCAATTTGTCTGAATTTCCCGCAACATTGCCGCTGTTTAATACCGAGCCGGTACCTGTTTCTGTTAGATATGCTTGAATGATAGGTGCGCAATACGAGCTTCATATATTGACTCTCAGCGACTTGCGTTTTGCGGGCAGTTGCTTTGCACTATCAGTTTCACAAAGAACGGATTGATCCCCATTTCAAATTATGCATCGATTTTGTCTACGTTTTGGCTGGGCACCGATTCCTGCCTTTCTTCCGAAGGCTTCAACATTGTTCATATTGACCACTGGAAATGAGGTACGATTTAATCTTCGTTTCGGAACATAACTTCCCGTTCCATCATCAGGCCTCTAATCAAATATATACACAGCACAATACTCACATTACCATTAATTAACACAGTAACTTAAACGGAAATTTTTTTTGTACTATGGGTTACTAAATTTAGTCGTAAATAATTACTTCAAAAGGAGATAAATATGAGACAAAGGCTATACTTCCAAATAAATCAAATCTCTCCACTGAAATATACGGAAAACCTAAATAAAGATCTAAATCGCCTGTTGGATGGGATCCAGGAGAACATAGGCCAATAAGTTGAAGACAACCAGACCCCTTCGCTGGACCTTGTTTCCCGTTAGAGTCCCATGATTAGTCAAGGTAAAGTGCGGTAGGATCAATTGACAGATACCAGGATTACTAGTATCCGGTCTCGAGATGGTTAACTTATCCTTTCCGTGTTCCAAGAAATCCACAAGTGTGATCTCAGCAGCCCATCAATCAGGATTACATTTTTTTATACCGCCCTTGACTACTTCGGATTTTTGAATGACGCTTGCAGGTCGGTAAAATCTTGATTCATTTACATTTTCAGGTGCACAACGTGTCCGGTTTTGTGATTGATGTGTTCTCACTGGTTCTGTCACTCTAAAAGTTTTCCACGCGTGCACTGTCCATTGAGAAAGTTTTTGTCTCAGATTTTGCAGTTTTGCCATTGGTGTTTCGGATGATCATTTCTCCATCCATTGTCGAAGTTACCACAAAATATCACAGCCAAAAATTTTTTTTGACAAATTTGCCATCCTCATTCGAGTCAGTTTTATTTATATTTAATTTATACTAATTAAAGTTTTGAAACAACTATATATATTTAAATAACTACTCATCTATACACACTAGCGTACGCGAAAATGCACGCACTCAGGTTTGGTTACATTTCTTGCCCGAATATAATAACGATTGCATTTATTCAACACAGCCGATCTGAAATATGCCTAGGCTTGCCTATATTTATGCTCCTCAACACCCACAACCATAAATAAATATTAATTCCAAATTTATGCGTTTTGCCATTAATATTAATTCACGTATATAAACTAAATATATGTGCCAACCGTATGGAATAACGTATACGCCATCATGTTGTCAGACTTTCTAATTACATTTCAAAACACATGGAAGTTTGAACCAAAGTTCCTTTCTCATTCATTTTCAGTAATATTTAATTCCTCGTTTACCTAATCTTATCCTGTTCGCAAAAGGTTATATATAGAGAGAGAGAGAGTACGGTTAATAAAACTAATGAAATATTACAGAATTACGGTTTTTGTTATCAGTTCAAAGTAATTAAATTTAGAAATGGTAAACAAGCGAAACTAGTACGATAGCACGAAAATGTCGTTATGCTACAAACGAAGGTTATCCATAGAGAGAGAAAAGAATCAGAAGAGATTAGCAGCGAAATTTTTTGTCAGACAGAATATGAAACTTACAATAATGAATCACCTACCTAAATCTAGGGAAGTAATCCCACTATAATTAAATTTGCGATCTTGATATAAACACATGACTCATTAAGTACATAGATTTTTCAGTATAAACTAATAATTATATAGATTAGAAAAGGCTATGTAGTATATCAGACAAATACTTATTTTGTCATCAATGGCCATCGGACCGGACAATGGAAACATCAAGAGAAAAAGAATAAAAATAGGATTAGTATTACTAATATCCTTTGAAAGTTTTCGGAGTGCGAGCTTTATATGTTGAATCGCCGCGATTTGCATTCGCGGATTGATTGATCCCATTTCCAAGTACGCTTTCATTATGTTTTCGTTCAGGCTGGGTGCGGATTCATCCCTTTCTTCCGAAGGCTTCAACATCTTTCATACTAATCACAGGAAATGAGGTAGGTTTAGTATGGTTGAGTAATACAAAGATTAACTACTGATTATAGATAATATGACAGTGGTAGTACTTGCCTAGGTCTAGATTGGTAATTCGTTACTATAGGTGTCATAATATGTCTGACCCAAAATTTTGCTTTTACTTTCTCGTGTCCCATTTTTGGATATCCTTCGTTTGCAGCTCAACGACATTTTCGTGTAATCGTACGAGTTTTGGTTTTTTTCTCATTTCTAAATTTGATTACTTTGAACTGGCAACGAGGAATTAAACATTACTGAAAATGAATTCGAAAAGAAATTTGGTTCAAACTTCCATGTGTTTTGAAATTTAATTAGAAAGCCTGACAACATGGCTGGGCGTATACGTTATTACTTTACTTTACTTTACTGCGGCTGACTCCTTTTAGAGGATAAGCCGGCTCCATGGAGTTTCTTGGGAATTTGGTACAAGTGGTGACCCCTCACCACTCGAGTATACGTTATTCCATACGGTTGGCCGTATATTTAGTTTATATACGTGAATTTATATTAATGACAATACGCATAAATTTGGAAAAAAATATTTGTTTATGGTTGTAGGTGTTGATGAGCGTAAATGTAGGTAGGCATCTTTTAGACCGATTGTGATGAATAAATGCAATTGTTGAATTTCCTTATTAATACAAAACAAGAGATGAAAGCACATGTTGCAGACATATATGCTTGCATATTTTCGTTTTGTGTATATTTTGGCGTATTTTAGTGCATATAGATGGATAGTTACTGAAGGATATTTATGCATATAT
The DNA here is from genome assembly GCA_029291075.1 of Eudiplozoon nipponicum. Taxonomy (NCBI): domain Eukaryota; kingdom Metazoa; phylum Platyhelminthes; class Monogenea; order Mazocraeidea; family Diplozoidae; genus Eudiplozoon; species Eudiplozoon nipponicum. Next base: position 25,593 of record JAQBSW010006861.1, on the reverse strand, counting down.
CATCAAATCTTGCAAAGAAATACAAAAGGATTAGTAATTAATTTTTCATTGCCAAATAACCAGACAAATAATTTAAAAACGAAAAAATGTAATAATGACAAAAATAATAATTTAAACCACAAATTGTTAAAGAATAGTGATTTATAAAATGGAGGATCTAGCTAATATGAGTATATTTGCATAGATAATTAAAAGAACTTAAGCAAACTTAACATCTGTACACCCCCAGTATAGCTAAGTAAGCTCTAAGGCAAGGCACTATCAGCAATACAGCTTCCCTTCGGTTTTCTCTGTCACATCATAAGCAAAACCAAACTTCAAGTAAAGTATGTTACGAATATGATTCGACTAGAAATCTACAACAGGATCGCCACTAAACTCGAATCGATGCCATAATTTCAAACCAAGACCTATGTGTATACGGACGATTGGGTCCCACACTTATCGTCATTAGCATGCATCAAAATAAATAAGCCATTTGTAACTAATACTTTACTTTCATATTATAACAATAGCAACTTTAAGGCCGCGAACGCTCCAATTGTCCTATCTAAGGATTCGCAGAACTGTACGAATTAAGATGAAGCAGTCAGCACAACGATGGAAGGAGCCTTCTAGCCGCAGAAGTGAATACAAAATAATAATTGGTTTTATTTTGTTGTGCTAAATGGATACACTTTATACGAGCAAACGCCTAAAAATAATTGAGTAAAAACAAAGCATTTCTGTTGAGCAAAATGAATTCTGACGGATGGGAAAACTTACTAAGGGAATTGTATTCCTAAATGACTGCGGAGTTAGGGATAATAAAGTTTCTGAGAAACCCGCATAATGAGTGAGAGAATAATGTTGTATTGGGTAAATAAATTAGGAGCATACACTAAACGTGACCGAGCCAATTAAACAAATGGAGCCTTATGTGCTTTTCTAACGAGGAGCTTGTCTAGAGACGTCAGTGTTAGTTATTCGCTGTCGGTAACCAACATGTGCTGTTTCCCAAAAAACGGTGGTCGAATGTCTGTAAGTGTCTAATATTATCAACTCAAAGCCTCACCAACGTATCAGTTATTAAATTAGTTTTTTCGAGTATAAAAAAATTGATACGAAATAAATAATTTTTCTGACGATGCTAGGCAATTAAAACTAATTCATACAAAAAATGTTGGTGAATAATGTTGATAAATTGATTTTGTGTATGTCCTAAATAATTATTTTTGTCATTTTTAGTACTTAAATACTGCTTTTTACGGCGAACTAATATATATGCAACTATGTATTAGGTGTGTTACGTCTTATTATACCACATTCCTTAAAGGGCGTAATACCGGCTCCTACTGATGAATCGCCAGTAAGCACGAAACGAATGTGCATGAGATTATACTTTCTGTTCATGCTGTCTTTGGTTTATCCTTCTGGTCACAACTGAACTAATTTGTTACTAGGTTCGCAACACCTAATACATACATGCATTTTTAGTACTTGTTTAAACTTCTCCTTGTGTTTGTTACATTTCTTATGGTTGTGTGGCAGTGAAAAAGTAGTTACTAATAACTTTTATATTTATGCGCATGATGATGATAATGATGAAAGGATTTCGGCACACTGCTATTGCAGTGCATTTACTGTTCGGTGAACTTAGATTTAATGGAAATTGACAGTCTCAGATAACTATTTTCTATTTGAGTGAAACAGATTTTCCTGTAAGGAAGTAATATATTTCACTATCACGAATATGAATTTTATGATGAATCGGATTCATTCGCTTATAACAGAATATCAATTAGAATGGATAATAGAAGATCATCTGCACTTTTGCAAAAAATGCAGTGGCCAGTTTAATATTTCGAAATAGAAAGGAGCATCATACAAGAATTGACATCATAAGTGCGACTACTATCTCGTTAATAGCAGCAAAGTCACAACAGTATTTCTAAAGGGACAAACACATTACCTCACGAATTATAACTCTATCACGAGCCAAATAAATCTCCATTTCAGTTAGTTGTGTGTGTACTCTACTCGCTAAACCATAAGCTGAAAGGAGAGCACTGCATGTTGAGTTCGGCCCCTGCCACTCTCCAGGTAAAAAATCACCAGCTTCCATCAATGCATGTATTGACAGTGGACCACCAGGTCTAATTAACGGATCATAAAGCGAGGAAGTCACATTTGAACACGTCGAAAATGCGGATTTTCTTGAATTTATGAGAGATTGATCATAACTAGTTATTTTATCTCTTGGATTTTTACCGACGGTCAAATTTGGAGCTTGAATGAAAGGCGCTTCGGCAAACCATCGAATAATCTGGCGATGCATTTGCGCTTTACTGTTTGAAAATGGAATATATTAAAAAAAGAATATCTTAAAATATTGTATCAGATCAAAAGCAAACGGTTATTAGGAATGTAAGTATTTGAAAAACAGATTATACAGACAGTAAAAATGAATTACTTTTAATCAAGCTTGCGAACTTGATATAAACACCTGACCCATTATGCACATACATTTGTCAGTGTAAACTAGGTATTGTATAGTTTGGAAAAGGCAATTTATCCAGTAGACCGGTTTCGACCATACTGGGAGCTCATCACATACTGTCCAGAATTTTCCGAAGACAGGACTCGAAATTGGGCACGTTGCTTCGGAATCTGGTGCTCTAACCACTGAGCAATCTTATCGCATGGTGTACTGGTTGGCAGTCTGTATTTTGAACACAGATAAAATCTCGGTGGGACCTTCATTATGTATGTGCCCAATGGGTCATGTTTTTATATCAAGATCGCAACCTTGATTAAAGTAATCAACCATTTTATTATTCATAAGGTGCATTTGTAAAATTAAATTAGAGTGGCAATTCAAATAATGAAATCGATTGCTATCCTGATTGAAAAATCGCCAACTATAGCTTCGACTGTCTGTGAAGTTATAACCAGCGTAACACTGGATATTAGTCAATTGATTTTTTCCCGCACCGGCAGAATGTTCGATTTGAACTACAATCGAAATCCTCAACCAGCCTCAAATAGGATGAGCAAAATTTATCAAACAGTTTTCGGAATAAAAATGTTTATGCAAAGAACGGGTTGTATCACCAATTGTTGTATTGATTCAGCTGGCCCGTTCAGTTAGCAGCTTGTTATAATTCAAGCAATGCAAATATTCCACTTTGAGACAGCACAATAATGCATCGGATGTTGTGTTTTAGCATATACTGAATCTTTATTGTTGTCGTTATTATTATTAAAAACCAGACAGAGGACACTCGTTTTCAATAGCTTCTAAATTCGAAAGCTCCTATTTGACTTATATTAATCTTGCTTTTTAAATTTCGTTCTTTATGCAAGATAGACTTACAAATGCGTATCAACACGTGCATCTAATATCATTCAGAACTTGAATTATTAATGTTAAAAATAATTAATACTCATGAATTGCTTAATCTGAAAATTTTATTGAATATTTATAATACTGAAAACTAGACCCGTAAAGATTTGACTACGTTGTGAAAATCTTTAAAAAAGTAGTTTGACTATATGTTGCTTGTTTAATTCGGTGATTTTATATAGATCTAACCTGGCAATATTATTGCTATAAATGTACTTCGGCGCAGTGCCGGACTATTGCTAATGATTAGTAATTTATTTTTTACAGATGATAGAGATATGCGGCAATACTCGTAGAATAAGTAGGAGTGACTCGCAAAGAGTACTCCACAAGAAAACAAGACTACATCAGCAAATTAAATTAAGGTTGTGATCTAGATATAAACACCTGTCCCATTGTGTACATAAATTTTTCAGTAAAAAATAAGCATTGTATAATGTGGAAGAGGCGAATTCATCCAGTAGACCGATTTCGTCCATATTGGGAACTCCTCACGTACTATCCAGAATATGCCGCGTACAGTACGTGATGAGTTACCAATGAGGACGAAACTGGTATACTGGATGAATTGCTTTTAACACTATGCAATGCCTAGTTTATACTGACAAATGTATGTATAAAAGGGTCAAGTGCTTATATAAAGATCGCAACCTTGATTGTTGTAATAGTAACATTTTACTTTTATATATCAGTAAAGTTTATAATCGCACTGGCTGAACGACTAGAAAGAACCCATCAGTCATGACGTAATTACTTTTTCTAAATTCCTGCGAACGACAACAATTTAAACTGAAAAAATAAACAATCAGTGCCTTATTGCACACCAAGGTAGCTATAACTTAACGATTAAAAGGGAAAACATTTTAAGCTGGCAACAAAAATGTACAAATCGAGTCGAAGAAGAGAAAAACGCGCATGTCTCACCCGCTGAAATAATTTTGCTGGCTAATGCGCCAATCGCGTCCAAGGAAGTGCGTCATGAGAGCCTGAGCCAGCAACATTTGCCCGGAGCGAAGCATGCAACCCCAGCCACAGTCGCTGGTGCGCACTGACAAAGGAATGTTAACAGGTCGGAATTTGGATAGCTGGAAACGCCGTCTTTTTGAATGGCTCCTATGGTGAAAACCAAAAATCGATCGCGTTGGCTGAATTGAGAATAAACGGGAAATTTAAAAGAAAAGACATTTTATCCCAATACAAGTTTGGAACATCATTTCGATTACATTAGTTTATGACTAATAATCTTAAGATATTTTTAATTGCCCCGAAGGATTAACAAATTCTTTAAAATGCCTTATTTTTACTTATGGCCTTTGAATACACATTTCCTTTATTTGAACTATATATGACTACCTGTTCAGCACCAACAGATAAAGGTAAATAAACTAAATTAATTAGAATAATAAGTGAGAATATAATAAAAACTAAATTTAACTTAAAAGAGTTAATCCAGTAATGTATAATAATTTGTTTAACAAACAAAAGAAGCCTTTATGTATTTGATGTTGCGCACCTAGTAACAAATTAGTCAAATTATGACCAGAAGGATAAACTAAAGGCAGCATGAACGGAAAGTATAATCTCGTGCACATTCGTTTCGTGCTTACTGGCGACTTATCAGTAGGAGCCGGTATTATGCCCTTTACCCACTATATATTTGGGTGAGGAATGTGGGAAATTAGGACGATACAATCTTCTATACGAATAAGTAAACCTGCAGCAGTGAAGCTAACATCGTGTAAAGCCTTCGATAATGCGACTTCAACGCTAACTGAATCTATATAATATATAAATATATATATCGAGTCTGTAAAGGATACCAACACTACGGTTGTGTCAATACCCGATATCAACAATATAGTACAAAAAAGTAAATGGTACTAACACTATGGTTGTCGAATCGGCATATGGTACCAACACGATAGATTTCAATGTATGCTACAGTTCACCAAAATTGAGAATTAAAACTATTTCTGAACACCTGTTACTCCAGAGCTGTTAAATCGAGCTTGCATGAATTGTTACAACCACCCGCGAAACCAATGCTTGTTTAGGAGAAACGTAATGAAACAACACGAATTTGTAAACTAAAATTTTAAATTCTTATTTGGGAAAAAATATTTTTCTTATTTGACAAATAGGAATTCCACAAACATCGTCGTTGAATGTGATCAAATGTATAATGGTAACATATTCTTTGTTGAGAAGAATTAGCCGATATACAGTTATGCATTAGCTAGAGCGAACTCAGTAAAATGTTTCTTCAGGCAGAGTAATACTGATATGACAAAGTCAGCATGAGTAAAATGTGTAAATCTATGTGATTATCAAAAAGAGAAGAGTTGAACTTTTAAAACCTGGAGGAAAATTTTATAACACAGATAACACAATCACATAAAAAAACTTAAAACGACAGTATAATTACCTAACTAGCTAAAATTGAATGCATTATTGATACCACATTTATAAACATGTTTGTCAATGCACACGGCACAAAAAAATGAACATAGGCAGAAATTGCAACAGACATAGTAACATTCAGATAGCGGTAATGCAAATTAAAACATACAAAATTCAAACGATTACCTGAGCTTCGCCATCGCTGAAATTTTGACTGGAAAATATTTGAGAATATTTGTTTTGTTCGTTGCATAACTTGACGCCATGATCCGAATTTACACCTTTTGCAGCACAAGGAAATGTATTATTAGTATTATTTGATTTGAAGTTCACGTCGGAACTGATACTGTCAATAACACTGTTGTTACTGCTATCAATACAGTTTACATAATTATAGTTATTTGATTTATTTCTTTCGTGATTATCCGCGAAGCTTTCGACTTTGGTTCCCAATAGAAAATATGTTGTGTCTTCACATTGCTCACCAAGCTCAAATGAATTGCAAGAAATCGAATCATGCCGATTAAAAATTCCTTGTGAGTGATCGAATGAAATATCCTTATAAATATTTGCAGGGAAGACATGGGAAAATGTTTTTTCATCTTTCATACCAGTTTCATGTTGGAACATTGATACACAACTCGAAGTAAATGATGTTTCTCGCACCAAACACATATTGTCAGATTCCGCAAAGTTGATTTCTTTTATTGATTCACAATTTGAAGTATTAGATTCAGTTTTCTTTTCATTGCAATTTTTTGCTGATAATAAACCAGTTGGAGAATCTTTTAGGAAGTGATTTATTGGTACAAAATTATTCCGGTATGTAAACCATAAACGACTAAAGAAGTCATATTTAAATGCGTTGAAGTCCCCAACAGTTGAAGGAATATGTTCATTAAGGTCAAAAGAGGCTTTCTCGCCATCTGTTTCGTAATTCATAATAGAAAATTTGCGTTTTAAGAAGCACTAACAGCATTCATATTGGCGAAATTTACAAACAAACATAAATGGAAATCTAGAACCCTAGAAGAACCTAAACTGTATTATATAAGCCACTACACTGGACCTGATGGTCATCAGATTTTAGCAGGTTTTTGGCTTTTCAAGCGTATCTTAGATTTTAATGGTAGGGTCTGGTGAGATCAAATTAATAATATCTTGAATAATACTTTTCGGCCAAGATATTGCTGGCCAGATTCTTCTGTGGTTCCAGTCATCTACAGAAGTTGCTTCGGTACCTTGGCGAGTGGGATTTGTAAATGACCTCAGACAACGTAATCAGCGTTGGTTAACCAGGTTTGACGATGATGGAGCATACAATAGCAGCCGGGTAAAGGTTACTTGTCTTGTAAATTATTTTCCAGAATAAGGCTTCGTAACGCTTAGGTTACAATGACCTGAACCTAGCAAGATAAGTTCGATTAGGGTACGTTTTCACCTGATAACGACAGACTTCACATTCCCTCCGGATCATTGTGGCCATCATAGTCACAAACTGGAATAATTTGAAAAGGAGTCAACTGATGCCAAAAACTTTGTTGCACTTCATATGACTACAATTTTTATTAGTCGGTATTTGTTTATAAATTATATAAATGCGTCATCTAAATCAGCGTATATTGGTACAGATAAAAATCGGACTGACTGTCTGATTTTCATTAACAACAAGGTTTTTTGTTGACAATGTTGTTCTCAGTGAACAGTCGACTATAAGTATATAATAATGTTTTATAACATTTATTGATTTTCGATCGCCCAGGTAGTCTTTATTGTTAGAAACAGTTTAGTTAAAATTTTCTATTAAACTACTGAGCAGATGTATACTTGTTATGCTCTATTTTAGACTACCAAAATTAATAGCATTAGAGACTGAAATTAGTTTTCCCTATTCGAAATTTGGACTATACACAGATTATGTGTACACATTACATAAATAATTCGCTTTATCATTCATAGTCTATAAATCCTATTAATAAAGACGCCACTTGTACGTCTTAACTACGTCAAGGAAACCGGGAAGTCGTTCTTTCCACATTAGGTCAACTAAACAAGCGTAAGATGGTAAGGGGCCTAAAACATAAGGTCGAGTCGACTATAGGTCGATGTAGCTATTCGTGGTGGTTCAACAATACAGAAGTTATCCAGGCGCATTCAACAAATTTCAAATCGAAAGATCACTTATATAATAGATTGGCTTTTATGACAGACCCGAGCCATTAAGAAACATGAATCGATTTTTCAGCATTATTTCACCGGAAAGATAGATACTATCATTATTTAAAAGAGCCATATTATTTTGAGTCTGGAAATCAACTAGAAACAGTCCTCTTAATATGCAATTTCTATACAATCAGGACAAAGAAATAAAACTTGACTTATTGATTGTCAAATTATTTATGGGATACGCTTTCCGTTGAAATAGGATTCTGAAACCGTAAGTCGAAATATTCGGAGTCAAATTGAAGACAGTGTATGCAAACACCTTGTTGGGCACAACTAAGATCAGGTAATTATTCTATTCTCTGTTGTGCAACGTGTTTCTTTCGATGAAATTAAAGAGCTGAATTTTATTAAGATTAGCAATTTGTCACTGAACAATTTAACGTAATTAACATAGTATCCTAATATTGCAAACCGCAAGTTCTTTAAGGAATTTTAAACAGAAGGAAAACAGAGCTATTTTCTTCAAAAATGAAACCAAACAAGACCTGTGTACTCCCAAAATTACATTGCTAGATAATCAAATTACAGTTTTGAAGCTTAATATTTAGAAAAAACTTTAATGAAGAAGTAAGTAATAATCGCGACACAACAGTAAACGATATAGAATCTTAAATAAAAATAAACAATGCGAAAAATAGGAAGCTGCGATAAAATATTCACAAAATCTACTGATGATGGTTGATGTCACAAATTCACCGGTGCGAGTCAAGACCAAGAATTTTACATTAACAGAACAAAAAATTAAATATATACTATGGATTTCTCTGATAATAAGCAAGAGAAAAACTGTTTTCACAGTCACCAAGACAGTTAAGAAACAAAGGATTACTACATTTTGCTACAAGATCGCCACTGATCATGATTCGATGCCCTAATGGAAAGAGCCTCCAACCAAGAACTGCGATGCGCACTTGGATCCGATCAACGTAGAAGAACCAGTCAGATACTACATAAATTCTTTGTTGGTGACTTCAGCTATTTCTGTTGTGTCGAACTTTCATCACCTTTCATCTTACGCCAATCTGCTTATGACGTGATACAGTGAAACCCGCAAGGAAGCTATATTGCTAAGTTTTTCTTGTATTAATGCTGACTTGGCCACATTTGTGTTGTGTAGAGGTTTAGTTTGCCTCATTTTTGTGTTATACTCATATTAACTAGGTACTCTCTCGCATAAATCTCACTAATAATTTGTATGTCCAAATCATTATTTATAATTTTGTTCTTGGTGTTTATTTCTTTTATTTTGGTTATATTGCAGTGAAACTTTGGTTACCATTGGCTTGCTTATGGTTATGCATGATGTTGATGATACGTCAATCTGACACTGGCTGAGATTAAAATGCTCCACGAGGATATCCAACTAGCAGCATCAGTAAAATGTGAACGAGCAATTACGGACACGTCCAGAGATACGTTAACAGATGTCAACATAACTTATCAGTGGTTGGTAACCTACATAGGCTATGCTTTTACAAAATCGGTGGTCAAATTCATGTAAGCATCTAAGACCTCTTACCGTATATGCACCATACACACGACCTTTAAGACAAAGTGAGCACCTCGTCTTTCTCCATAAATGGCGAAGATTAGAGAAGACTATTGTTGCGATTCTCATATTTGCATCATCCCTCATTTCCTGCGTTACTGATCCGGTAACTAATGTGTGAACCTTTCATTCACTTCCAAAGCTTTACATTCAAGCCACAAAATTTAAATGAACGATGTGAGATTTTGTAGTATTATCTAATATTAATAGGATGCAAATTTTATACCGAAAGATGGGATGACGATTGTTAAACTATTTAAGGTGACGTAGGCAAAATCTCGGTTAGCGAATAATAATACAGATCATCTGCATAGTCCCGGTATGCTAATCTAAGCCCTGCATACTGAACGTATGGAAGAGTATAGTTCATAATTAAATCTATTAAAAAATTTCAAAATGATGAGTGTAGACATTCTTGACTAAAAACACTTCTGGTACGTAAGTTGTACTATAATTTATTTTATACACTACTGCGACCCTAATAATTTGTGTAATGGGCTTGTACGATAATTAAAAAATTAGCAGACATGCCATTTTTGGATGGAATATCAGGAAAACTTATGAAGTTTAAATAGACCGCTACTGTCGTATCTCGAAATACATGTAGCTGATCAGATACCTGCTTCAGGTTGAAGTATGATTAGTACAACCTCATCATGTCCGAAAATACGGCTTGTTCTCTTCTAGCATTTTATTTACACAAAGTGATGAGACAACGTACGCGAATTGAAGCAAATACCATAGATACAACTGGATTCATGCATGTACTATGATGGTAGTCGTACGAATAACGCTTGCCTTTTTGAAGATGAGAATAATGATCGACTTGCTTTAAGCATCCACAACGGATTCGTCATTCCGTAAAATAAGAAATAGATTAATTAAAGCCATACAAATTATTTCGCACCCATCCTTAAATTAGGTTTATTGCAGATTAACTGTAACGGAAATTTCGCTATGTTTAACGGATCAGATGGCACGCTGTATTTATAATCATGAGTGTTCTATATTCATATAGGCAATCTTTTGTGGATAGGAACTGATACAGGTACTGAAGAAAATAGTTCTTTGAAATGTTTCAGCCCACATATCATATCGATTACGAGATAATTTTTCTCTGATCTGTTAAGCACACATTTTGGAACAAATATAATCTGTTACCTGATGCGAACGCTTCTTCATATCTTTAATTTAGTTTTCAGGATCAGTTTACAAAACGTGTTCAAGTAGACGTCTAATAGCTCTAGGAATATTAATATAGCTCAAGGAAACAAGATTTGAGAATCTAGACAGACTTAACAGAGATCCGACTAATTCAAGGGGAGCCTACAAAGCCACATACAGAAACACCTTTAACGTGTATAGCGGATCTTATCTTCAATATTATAATGCTCGACTGTACACAACTAAGACAAATTAATTTCGATTTAAGGTGTAAAGACGGCTGCTTGAAATCGCTGATATCCATTTTAGTTCTAATATTTATTCGCTTTTATCTTATTCATATCATATAGAAAAGATCAAATTTGTAAACATACGTACATTTTGAATCTTAAATTTTCGACACTCATTTCCACAAGTCTTTCTCAAAAGTCCAATTATCACAACAAATAATGACAAGTAATAGAACAGGTCGGAAGTTTCGTTTAAACGGTATCTTTTATAGTTATAATTGGTTGAATTTTAACAATTACTCACGCTTGACTAGACACGTGCATATATAACTGTGAAAAATAAATTTCAAATAGATGCCGTGTTAAAGACGCATTTTGCGCGTCAGACGAATTTGTAGCAATAACAACATTTAAGACTGAGAACACACCAAGGGTACTATCTAGAGCTAACATGAGTTTAACAGAAAGAGCTCGCAGAAGTACACGTATTATGAAGCAGCTTTCGAGCCGTAGAAGTGAACATAAAATAAAGATTTGGAGTTTTGTTTTACAAAATCGATGCGCTTTATACGAGCAAAATCCTAAATATTAGAAAACTTAGTAAGAGGATTGACTGCACAAATGAACAACTTGACTGCAGAAGTAGGTATAATTAAGTCTCGGCTGGATGACAAACTAACAATAAAATCTGAGAGAATCCGCATAAACGACCCAACGAATATAGGTGAAGCCAATAGTATTGTGTTATTCATACCATGTTAAATGATGTTATTATAAGCAGTATCAGTGGTTAGGGCGGTGGCAAGGTAGTGTAAATACCCAGGTCGCGAAATAATGTCAAGTAAAATTATCAAAGTTAATACAATTATATGATAAATAAAAGAACAGAAAAGAAAAATGCCTACAAAATGTGAGATCATAGTAATATTTTAAGAATAGTTGATATTTGACGTAGTAGTTCATTAATTAGTAATACTCTACATCATGAATCAGAGTTAATAGATACATTAAGGCACTAAAAAATAAGGGATGACATTCTGAGAGAGGGTTCCACGAATAACGTTCTCAATAATTTTGTTGGAGACAACTTCCGATTTAGATTTGAGCAATCTTCAATTCTAACCCCTGGCTTATCGGCACACGTGAGTGCAGACCAATGCCGGATAATTACGTGGTTCAATACACCCTATGCTCTAAAAAGAATTAGTTCTGGATGCAACCGTATTTAATAATTTCACTGACTATTTTATCCACCATTACCCAAGTTCTTATGTATACAAAATGGCTCAAAGCCTGAAAGTTGTGCTAATGAAGTATGCTCTATGATCCGCGCAGCTATGCAACAGTCGTTCACAATCTTTCCAATACCGCGTTTTGCGTACGCGGGTAATAGCTGTACACGGGCAGTTACACAAAGATCCGATTTCTCACAATTTCCAATTTTCGTTCAACTGGAAATGCGGTTCTATCACATCTTTGTTTACTGGCGACGTTTCGGTGCCTACTTTCCAGCACCATCATGAGGCAACACAACACTGATCACAATAGCAGATTTAAGCAAATGTGGTAACCTCGTTCCAAAACCATTCTATTTATATATATTTGACTCAACATTAGTTTTAATCATAGAATTTGTCTCAGTAACTAAACTCAATATATAACCATTTATAATTAGCAGACCAATCATTACCTCACGTATACATAATCTCATCTCGTATGCAGAATATTGTAGGGGAGAGAGACAGTATCGAACCTTTTGTTATTTGTTATAACAGTATTGCTACTATGTCACGGTAATGAACATTCAAAACTGATAAAACTAAAACCTCGACTGTTATATACTGTCTTTTATTTAAAGCCGGGAACTCTAATGTATACAATGGTGTATGAGGTATTGCGCACATAGCAACAAATTGGTTCAAATATGGAGCAGCAAGTTACGTAGATGGATGGAGAGTGAATGTCATAGAGACGCTTAGGTGAACGATTAATGAGAGAAATATAGAGATAGTATGGAACAACTAACGTTTTTCAAAAAACAAATCGTAAGCACAATGCGAAGTTAATCAACTATTAGAAATAATTGCATAGGAATACTTGCTCATATGACTAAAATAATTCATTATATCTATATACATATATATCTAAATATAATATCGTAACACCTTTATATATATATATATATATATATATATATATATATATATATATATATATATATACTTACTTTTCTTTACTGCGGCTGACTCCTTTTGGAGGATAAGTCGGCTCCATGACATTTCATGGAGTTTCTTGGGAATTTGGTACAAGTGGTGTCCCCTCACCACTCGGCTTTTTGATCGAGGACGCACCTCTAGACTTGGCACATCCAAGCGCAGTCTGCAAGGCAGCAGTAAGTCTCATGGTTGCCGATGGCTGTTGAGAGCTCATTCGCCATTCGGAAGTACGGGGTACTGTCCAGGAGTCCATGCAATCCTGTGGCTGTTGAACCCTTTTGTGGCGGAGAACACACGCCGAGTCATGGTGCCGTCGTCGGGCTCATGTGGTATTTTATAGGAGATCCGATTGCCGGTTGGAAATCCACCACGCCCTGGTATCAACATCCATATATATATATATATATATATATATATATATATATATATATATATATATATATATATATATATATATAGAACAAAACAACGTACTCATGGAATAACATTTATTAATAAATCTTATTTCTACCAGTATCTACAGCCATTATTCTGGATTCGTTAGTATATTCGTTCATACAATCCCACTGTACATGTGTTGTAACCAATCTCCTCTTCGTTATGCTAGCCTTTGCTTTGCGCAATTTAGACCACTGCTTTTGCGCAATTTAGACCACTCCTTTTGCGTAACGTCATTTGGTGTGTCATCGCTTTCATTGTAATTGTGTCCGTAATTGATGTATGTGTCGTATTTTGCGAAGCGTTGGCTATTTTTAAAGGCTTGTCATTTGTCTTTGTTCCAGTCCAATTTAATTTCCTTTTGAATTATTTTCTGTACGTTTAAGCAGGGCTTCAGCTTATTAATTGCAATAGCTTCAAAAGCTAGAAGTATTTTCTCTGTTTTTGCCTTGTAGAGAACTGAAAAATTGTTACTACTAACAGCATGACCTGTGAGTAGTACATGTTCACAAATTGCTGATTTTTGTGCAGGAGCTGCACCTCTTTTTAATAGTTTTTGAGGGAGATGCTGATTTATTCTAGTTTCGAGCCTCTTTTTTGATCTGCCGATGTACTGAGCGTTGCAGGTACATTGAAATTTGTATACAGACAAAGGTGTTGATGTCACAGAGAGGCTATCTTTTTCATTCGTGCACATCAGTTTTGTTGTGTTGAACACCACTCTCACCTGTATTGATGGAAACTGTGCTTTTGTCGCTCAAATTACTTTTCGTTTGAAGATTTCCGCTGGAAGATCACCTCCAAAGGGAACACTAAGCGTTACTATCTGGGGAGTTGGATTTTATTCCAATTTGGCCTCGATTTTGTTGCGTTGCCTCAAGTTGTATTCGATGAACCAGTCCGGATAGCCATTATTTCTCAACGCTTCGCGAAGGAAATGTAGCTCTACTTCAATGTTGTCCGGTGAACAAATCCTGCGTATTCGTGTACCCAAATTTATTATTAGGTTTCTTTTGTACGCCCTTGGCACACTACTCATATAATGTATATACTGTGCAGTCCAGCTTGATTTCTTGTGAACTGACCTTGAGAGAGTACCTTCTTCATCTCTCGTTATTCCTACATCTAGGAAGGATAAATACCGTCTTTTTCTTCTTCTATTGTAAACTTGATTGCCTGGTCTACCTTGTTTATGTGATGTAGCAGTAAATTTGTATCTTCATCCTTTTCAACGACCATGAAAGTATCGTCAACGTAGCGCACGTACAAATGAGCTCCATTGATAAATGGTTTTAAACCAGTTGTTTCTAAATGGTGCATGTATATGTCTGCCAATACTGGTCCAAGAGGACTACCCATACCTATGCTGTCAATTTGTCTGTAGAAGACTCCTTGGAATACGAATTGTACGTTGGATGTGCATAATAGAAGTAGCTCTCTCATGTCGTCCACTTCTATCAGTGTTTCAGCTCCTGATGATCGTATATATTCACATAGGATATTTATAGTTTTATTTACTGGAATGCTAGTAAAGAGTGACTTTATATCGAGAGACACCATTTTCCTCTCTTTCAAATTTAGGTCGCGAATTTTTTCTACGAATTTAAAGCTATCCTGTACAACGTGGTCTATTCTTCTTTTCATGATAGGCTTTATAATCCGGCATAATAGTCTGGCTGCCTTGTGCTGTGGGGAATTTATCATCGATAAAATGGGCCTGAAAGGCGGAAGTCCTTCATTGTTGGTCATTTTGTGAACCTTGGGAAACCCATATAATATCAGTTGCGTTGAACCTACGGGCTTGGCATGTTTGCATTCTGTAATAAAAGCATTTTTGTGCTCTATGTCGATTTCTCGTTTAGCCTCGACCTTCGAAATAATTCGGTTTAGAATCTTCGTTATGGAATTTTCTAATTTTGCCGTAGTGTCGCATTGTACCTCTTCGCGTTTAAATTTTGATTTGTCGTTCAGAATTTGTAACATCGCCTGACTATAGTCCGTATAGTTCATTAACACTACGCCTGTCCCTTTGTCTGGCTTCATGAGTCATCAGCAATTTGCGAACATGTACTACTCACAGGTCATGCTGTTAGTAGTAACAATTTTTCTGTTCTCTACAAGGCAAAAACAGAGAAAATGCTTCTGGCTTTTGAAGCTATTGCAATTAATAAGCTGAAGCCCTGCTTAAACGTGCAGAAAATAATTCAAAAAGAAATTAAATTGGACTGGAACAAAGACATAACCGACATGCCTTTTAAAATAGCCAACGCTTCGCAAAATACGACACATACATCAGTTACGGACGCAATTACAATGAAAGCGATGACACACCAAATGACGTTACGCAAAAGGAGTGGTCTTAATTGCGCAAAGCAAAGGCTAGCATAACGAAGAGGAGATTGGTTACGACACATGTACAGTGGGATTGGATGAACGAATATACTAACGAATCCAGAACAATGGCTGTAGATACTGGTAGAAAGAAGATTTATTAATAAATGTTATTCCATGGAGTACGTTGTTTTGTTCTTACATTTTTAAAAATGGTGAAATTAGAAACTATCAATATATATATATATATATATATATCGTATTTCACTATATTAAACTTCAGGATTAGCATATTTTATTTAAAATGGTAGGTGTATGTGAGAGCTTAATTTCGTACGTAACACTTTAAAATGATTTGCCTATAATTTTCTAATGGTCTCCAATTTCATTAATTGTTTGATCGGAATTTTGGTCCTATTAGATCGAATGTTTTGGACAATTATGTCGATTTCGTACTAAAATTTTGTCATAATTCTTATTATATTTGACCTAGGAAAAATAATGCTTCTTGAATGGACGTCCAGGTGGAAAATATTTTGTTTATAGAAGCTAGAATTATATTTACACAAAAAGTACTTCAGCCATAGTTTTTTATAGTTGTATTTTTCAGAAGATAGCCCTTTTTCTGCCTGAATTTGTGACAGTTTACATTTTTTTAATGAAAAATAATGAGCGTGTATCAAATTGAAGTACATAAAATACACAACCTAATGAACAGTTGTAGGAACGCAGCCAGACAGTAAACTGTCTCATAGAATAGAATAGAATTTATATATTATATATCAACGCTTATTGGTTAACATGCAGAGCTGGATGAGCGGCAGACTATTTATTTGTTTTCATGTAAAATTTAGCGGCGTTATTTAAACACACACTATTTAATTATTTGACTGCCTACCTTAGGCTTTATGTATATATTTTGTGTGCTTATTGATCGAACTTGTATAGACATTATTCCATACATTATTTGACAGCTACTGATTTAATTTAGATTAGTGTTTTATTCTGACCGCCCAATGTATTAGCGAAATAAAAGGTAATTAAATTTAACTATTTGAACTTTGTACTATGTGTATATAGTTTGTGGGTTTTTGAGCGATTCCGTTATTATTTGGTAACCTGGATTGGCGTAGAGAGGAAGTCGTGTAGAAATTATTGGTAGTTTCCTTGTGTGAACTTATGCCTTACGTGTTAACATTTTAATTTTTACACCCTTTTTAAATTAATTCCTGATCAATCTAATGATAAGGCTATATATGCCGCCAATATTTAATCCTACTAATAAAGTCTTCTTCAATTGGACTGGGGCAGTCGTTATAGCATAATTGGGTAGACGGGAAAGTTTCAACAATCTGGAAGATATACTTTGAGGACGGGTCGGCTATAAAATTGTGAAAAACTTGGGATAGATCAATAGGCGTTGATCACAAAGACAGACGTATTATAAAAACTTGTCCATATATTTGCATTTGGTGTTGTTGATTAACAGTGATAGGCACTTATCTGAATATGAAGTTTGTCAAACGAATTTTCATTTTGAAAGTCAATTTTTGATACGTTGGTCAGCTATTCTTCAAATCTTTTAATGCCAAATTGATAGCTTTTAGCTATTCATCGAATCGTCATCGATTGTATTGAAACAACTACCTAGAGAATACATAATAGTCTTCAGTTTAAATGGGCCAACGACCTCAATTTGTTGGATTACTCATTTGCCTTTGGCTCTATAGCGTGCATATTTAGTTAAACCTTAAGCTTACAATGGCGAAATTATTTGGATTCTTTAATCTTAAGCAGGTTACATGTCGGCCTGTAACCAACTTAGTACCTATGCCGCTAAATCACAAATATTTGTTCTGGACTATGGTACGACAGTGTTGTACTTTTAACATGTTCAATAAAGTCGTCAATCTAGTCTTTACTGAGATCACCGCATTTCTGTCCGGAATGAAGATCGGTGTTTAAAGCCGGTATTGATATATCGAATGCTCTGAAAATGCAATTCATTTGGCGCAGATGCAAGATTATTTCAGCTAGAGCATTAAATGAGAAAGAGTAAACTAGACTTCTTTTACAGTCAACACACAACTCCTAGCATATTTATCTTCACGCGGACGTGAAGCATGAAGCATGTGCAGGAAGTACCTTCGAAAACGGCTTTAATGTATATTTCTCTGACATATTCATAGTATACGTTTTATAAGAAGCCGAATTTGTGAGCCGTGCAACACTACTAGTTCACTTATTTATTAGAACATTTAGCACATCGAGTTTGCCAGTATTTCTAGACTGGAAACCTAGCTGTATTTGCTGATCAGTCTACCGCCCACTCATCTGTTGTTCTTGTCACTTCTAGTTAGGTAACGCCGATTGTGCTGGCTGGAGTAATGTCTCATCCTGCCATTTACCTACATTGCTCGCTAAGACAAGCTGAACTCGCCCATGGAGTAGTCGATCTTTTTGTGGATAGACACCATTGCGCTATAAGGCATAGAAAACTTATTGGATAATACATTTATATTTTTCAGTAAATTATTCTGAATAATTGAGCCGTAGTATTATTTTCAATTTTGTGAATGTTATCTCTCACTTCATTGCACATAGACTATAAAATAAATCATTTTTTCACTCTTGTATTAAGCCTTAAACTTGAACATAAGGTAATAGAAAAACAAACGGAATGGAGGCAATTGTTGCAGTCAGTGCAACTGCTATTAATATAAATTATGTTTCAAAGATTTCTTCGAAGTGTAAAACATGTTAACAATGGTTGCATTGAATTTTGACTCTGTTAGCCAATAGTGATACAAAACATTTCCGCAACCATAAAATTGACAAAAAGCAAATTGTTAACGGCATATTTCATAGTTCAAGCTAATCCCCATTAGCTGCATTACATCAGCTAAATTTGCAGTATGCCTTCAAACAAAATTGTACAGTTCTCTATAGATTTATTAGTAATTAAAAACGGACTGAGCTTATTACTGTTCATGGATACTGGCCCTATGTCGTATACATTTCGGCCTATTAATTAGCGCATCCTGTCCAACAGTATAGATAACGTGGTCATGGTTTTTACAAACTCTGATTAGTTTCATTTGTATACTGTGTTGCTTCTGTCTGCTCCGTCGATGAATCTTTACAATTTATATAGTAAATATACTAGCTGTATGGAAAGTACCGAGAAAGGCGACTGGATATGCCAATGTACACAATGGAGTTTTTGCCGCATTTGTCAGTCCCAGCATCATAATATATTAAAGAGAAATAGACAGACAGTTAATTGCCAGAATGAAAGAACATTGCAACTTAAACGCATGTTTCAAATTGAATGTCAAATATACGTCTGCAACTGCGCAACGTATCATTGAAGCTTCGTGCGTATGTTTTTCAGACGCGTCCTTTAAGATAATTAATAAATGAAATAACAAATGATTTATCCACATATGAAGAACTGTAGATGAACAAATTGCAGCATGATTTATGTAAGCAGAAAAAGCATGTTCGGGCATTGAGCATGAACAAGATGTGATGCTTGAAAATGATTGGTTATTCCATCATTTTAAATCTCTCTTCCTTTATATAGGCCCGTTTGTAGAGTAAATAAGGAAGAAACAGTTGTTGTATCTGGCAAAATGTCTTATCTATGCACAGGGAGGGGCTACTATGAATAATACGCAACTTATCCATACTGTTATCTTTGCAATAGGACATTCATGGGTTGACGAAATGTTTATTTAAAAAATGAATGCAATGTACGTAAAGTTCGAATATCCACGTCAAAAACTTTATATTAACGATGCTGGATGAGATAACTATTAATCGTGTTTATTATCATTATTGGTTAAAATAGGTGTCAATATGGTATTACCTTAGCAAATTGTTTTCGTGGAGCCTGGCTGACGGCATTTTGGCGATCAACGCTGGAGTACTTGTGGAAGCTTTCACGGAACAGATCGATAATCTTGTTTTACCTTTGGTTGTCATGGCAATTCTGCCTCATGGAGGCCACAAACCAGTCAGTCTTGATGGATTTTAATTGCACTATTATACTATAATTTTTATTTACTTATATTTCTCTTACATGACTATGGGCTAACTGGTTTCTCAATTATTATGCTCGAATGCTTTCGGCAAACTGATGGTAAAAGAACAAAGAAAGAGTTAATAACATGGTGACTGTGATAACTATCAACATACAAAGTGCAGCACCAATTTTACATGGTCCATTTCTTGTAGTAAATAGCTGCTCGATTTAAATCAATATAATTTTATTTGATCTTTTTTTACATTATTTACATAGAATACTGCAAATAGAAGCGATGTAATCTAAAATGGAAAAGAAAGAGAAAGATAAACAATTTTAAAGAAGCAAGCGATAAATATATAATAGGTCATTTTTCAGCAGATGAAAATTGATATCATGCAAGAAATACTAATATTTTGCTTAGAACTACATGAACAAATAAAATTATGGAATGGAAAACTCTGGCACGATACTACCTTACATAGGCACGGTTCCTGCAAGAAAATAATACCGATAATATCAGCAAATGACAAGCTGATCCGGAAACCCCTATTCGAAAGCCTATTGTGCTTAAGTGAAGCATTAAGAAAATTTCGCGAACATACAGGTAGGTGAAGGAGTCGCATTGATGCGCACCTGGAATAATTGTAATTACCTGATCTGCGTTTTGACTAAGGCAGCTTTCTTTGTTACAGTAATTTTCTTTCATCAATATATTTTGGCCAAGCTTACCGTAGGCCTTCATCAGTTGCATTTCACGAAACAAATGAAGCAAGGTAGGTGAACAATTTGCAGAATTAAAGTCGCTCATCTAATGGCAATCATTTCTGAGTGCGCATATTATTTGCATAGTCTCCTACCATTGCAGACGAGCGTGTCATATACTACCAAATTTAATTGTTTTATTTTAGTTGTTACCGTAATGACAAAAGCTGTCCATCATGTTTCTTGCTCCAATCTGGCTTTGTCTGAGAAAATAACGTTCTATTGAGCCGGCAAAATTGCCAGTTCCGTATTTTTGTTGACTAACGACAAGTACTTATGAGCTGATCCAAATATACGGTGCTGGTCATCACCATCATACAAAAGTCGTTAGTAGCTGATGCTTTACTATCAGATAACTATGAGAAGAAAAAGTAGAGGTGATAATAATAACGACAAGAATCATAATTTATCCAAAAAATAATTAAATGATTGTGATATGTGAGAAGAATCTAGTTAATGATTATATGAAAATAGATAGCACACAGAAATGAGGCAAACTAAGCGTCTACACAGCACCATTATGACCAAGTCAGCTTTAAGGCAAGACAACAGCGACAATACAGTTTTCTTGTAGTTTTCAGAGCATCGTATCATATCGTTGATATAGGCCATGTTTCCAGCAAGTGTTTGAATGACTGTAAGCGTCCAAAATCGATTCTAAAGGACCAATTGTCACTAAAGTATAACAATGATTCACTTTATGACATGTTTCAAAAGTGCCGCGCACTACATGTCATTAACAGTTATGTGCAAGCTTATTCTTTCCTTTATATAGAGGCTACTGGGTATCGCTTGCGGCCTACAGTTCTAACTGACCATCTATCTGTAACTATATGACAACATGCTACCTTGGGAAGTAATACTGAATTGAGGTGATATGGCATGATTTCATTAAATTTGCAGCCCGGTGTGAACCAGTCTTGGAGTTGCGCTAATATTAAAATTTATAAGCCTAATGCGTAAATCTATGTTAAAAATATTACTTTTTATAATTTAAGAAAATTTTATAGAACAAATATATCCATAATTTGAATGCTGATTTCGACAAAGCAGTATAACTACGGCGTTCGGAAGATAGAGGAGGATATAGGTCATATTCTCCTTCGGAAAATTGGCACGTGGTTTGATTCCCTTAAATGGTATGTTTTCCATCAATTTACAACGAACTAGAAGGGTTAAGACTCATTTTTGGTATTGTTTACTGTGTCGAAATAATGCGTAGAACTAACCATATTTATTCATTGCGGCCTTGACTGGTATATTTTGTCTGATGCATCTACGGATTCACTGTTCACTCCGTTTTCAAAAATAGGATTGAAATTTCCGAAACTCAATCTTATTCCACGTGGACCAGCATCAAAGCCATTTAACAATGGGTTAAATAAAATCACATCTCTAAAATATATTTTAATAACCTTACCTTTCCTTCATTTGTTGGGCTCTCTTACTAAGACTACTTTTCACTTGTGAAGGTAAGTCGAATTTGCAATAATCCGATTCGTTCGGTATTGAACTTTCCACTATAACATTGCTGTTCTGCTGAGCAAGGAGAGTTTTACGCATAAAATTCATGCGAAGCAAATTCTGGGGGATTTTTAGGTCTTTTATATCCGTCATTTTGATTAAGCAACTCAAATCGACAATTTTCCAACTGAAAATATCAAACTACGCAATTAATTGAATGACAAATTGGTAATAAATAAGCAAAGACATAAGAATACACATACACGCACCCATATATATGTTTTCGGTATGAACTTAACATTGTGTAAAGCATAAAGTGCAATTTACTAACTAGTCCGAGTTCGTCCTTACTGGAAATTTACCAGCAATTTACAAAATTGGCGCACTCGGAGATGGAATCAGGGAGGAATTCGCTTAACCATTTTACAATGTACTAACTTCGCTGCTGAAACCCCGCATTAAATACATAAAAGGCCTATCAATTGTCTAGTAGATTGTTAACTAAACCACCAGTAGAATAAACGGTGGATGCAAAACAGAATTCCGACTATGAGAAGGAAAAAGGTTATAGGATAATGAAGCAACTTGCAGTGACTCAACAGGCGCAGAGTACTGGAGGCTGGTAGCTATAGTCGCCAATCTTTCAAATCGTCTCAGCATAAATAAATACTAACAGTAGACTTAATGCTTAAAGGAATAGATTAACGACAGCAGTGATTTGTATAATTCGGCAAGAGAAACCAGTCGAACTACATTTACCAGATACCTTGGGTAGACGAATTCGTTGAGTACTGACAACACGAAATTAAGCTTTCTATCAAAGTTGACCACTGCAACTCTCATAGAGACTTGGAAAATATTATGGATTAGATTTATCTGAAATTTTACGCATGTTCTATATCGGTAGACGAGAAAAAATTCTGATACAGCTGTGAGAGAGAGAGTTTAAAAGGACTTTGTAAAATTGACATAGTTTTTAGACGATTTGTGAAGCATAATGGTCTGATACTATTACTACTACGCAGTGTTACACCAACACAACACACTGATGCTTCACTTTAGAAAAATCATGAAATTCAAAATTATGAGAGAGATGTGAATGAACACTAGGTCAACCATTCATACTGAATTGATTCAATAAGCACCAGATTCTACATATCAGATGGATTTGACATACTAGCTCCACAATCTTGCAATGGTGGCGATATAAAACAACGACATGGCCAATGTTGACTTGTAACAAAGAAAGTTGCATATTAGAAACGGAACGCATAAGGTGTTATTTAATGGATGTCAGCATAATATTTATTATTAGCATTCGATTGGTATTTTTCCATACTTCAAAATTCTGCTTTCGATTGGTATTCTTCCATCCTTTAAACTTCTGCTTATAAAAATGCAGAGCGCATTCACAAAAGCGAAATGTAATTGTTATTAGTCGAAATACCAATGTGATCATTTGGTTTTTAAGATTTTACCTTTAACATTAATTTTATCAATACGTGGTTCCTGGTTACTCTAAAGATCAGTGAGATCCTTAATATTGCTTTCATTCTGTGGATTACATATCAAATTGCCAAATAATAAATTCATAGTCAGTTTTATACACCGGTAATATGAGCTTTAATTTCTCAATATATTTTCTGTAATCATTTATGAGTTTGTATCCTATTCTAGGATTGCTTTTTAGTTTAACCAATACAATTATTTCTGATCTTTGACGGATTATCAGCTGTGATGAGTTAATTTTATTATCAATCAAATCTAATCTTATTTTTTAATACAATTAGCAAGACTACATTTCAGTATATTATCTATTTTAATTTATATTTTACATAATTTTCTATTGATTATTTTCGGTATGACATCCGTAAAAATAGATATATGAAAATAACGTTAAAACAGATGAAACAAATGTACCAGTGTTCATAGGGTAAAACATTCAGAATCAAACATTACACTTTATTAAACAATACTTGATTGCGCGGGTGGTGGTAACAATTATTTAAATCAAGTTCGCGAGTTTGGTGTTTACTTGAAGCTCGCAAATTTAATTTAAAGAATTATACCGAAAAGATTCTAGTTAATTCTAGAACATTGCACGTGTGCATTCTAAAATATACGTTTCTGCCCTTTGCTACTCAATTTGTCCCATTGTAAAATAAGTACTCCTCCATCCCTTTTATTCAAAGATCTGTAATTTCAAAATAAGGAATAAAAAGGCATTTGAAATGCGTGATTTTCAATGTCCTTACTGAGCCAAGCTTCAGATAATATTATAAAATCTAAATCGTTACTTTTTATAAAATTATTCAGCAATTTTTTGTTCTTAACACTTCTAAAATTGACAAAAAATTATGTATATGTAACTTATGACTTAACTATATGGTTTTCTACATCTAATGATTTAACATTGTTGGTGTCTTTATATTTATTTTGTTGGGTTTTATAACCATATCTCTTCTCTCCACTGTCCACAATATTCAATAGTTATACTTTCTTTTTTGAGATTTTCGAGTCAATTGGCTGAATCATTGTGCTGGCTTGCTCGAAATGTGATGATCTCTTATTCGAATTATTCCATAACTTCTTCGCTGTTACAAATTTCCTTTTTAGAAAAGTCGTTTCTCAACTTCCTTTTTTTATAGTATCAATTTATACTTTTCATTTCATTAATAGTCTATCTATTCAGCAGATTACATGTAGCTTTAGTGTATCCTCTACGAAATAAAATCCATTATCACCTTGACCGTCATAGGACAGTTTACTTGCAGCTTTTATATACGATTCTACAAGGTTAATCTGACTGGAAAGACAGTATATTCCTTTCAACTCATTAATCTCTATTGTGACCCACATAATGCTCCATGCCAATGCGCTGGCAGTAATGCTAATGAATAGCTTATGGCTTGTCTTATTACAGTATCGAATATAATAACTGATTCATAGCAGCAAAATACCATGAGAACATGTTAACATTGTCAATTATTATAACACAAATAAGAAAATTATGAATCGCTTCCAGCCTGGAAGTATTTTGTATGATACCATTCATATTTTTGTATAATTATGATTATATGTAGTCACATTTTGCAGATTTTCAAAGGCAAGATAAGTAGAATAAAGATATTATAGCCGTTATTACCCTATTTTCCTCAAAACACTGATGCTATTATTGTTTTTTGAAACCAGGTTCCCAGTATTTATAGGTGTAGTTCGTTCAATTATCTTGTTTTTCTTTATTATCAGTAAACGGACAACGAATCCATGATTCATTGTTGTAATCACGATAAAAATCCAAAATAAATGATGCATCGAATCTTCCATTACTTAATTTCTATTATATTGAGATGGCATTCTTAGCAGACATCTGTATGCTGCATGTAGAGGCTCTTGCA
>JAQBSW010006860.1:0-45298 GCA_029291075.1 Eudiplozoon nipponicum | reverse complement strand
TCTTTGTATTGCGAAGAAATAATATATAAAAAATAGTACCTAATAAGTGGATAGGTTAAATAGGATCAGGAGTGTAGCAGTAGCCATCTTTGAGACTAATAACGAACCAAGCTTCCTATATAGGGCTGACATTAATTAAACAGAAAGTCCTCGCAGAAGCCGCCGTATTAGGATGAAGCAGTCAGCACAATGATGGAAGCAGATTTCGAGCCGCAGAATTGAACATACAATAATATATGTTTGTAAATTTGTTTTACTACATTTATGTTATACTTTATCCGAGCAAAATCATTTATATAATTGATTAAAAATAAAGCGGGTGGGTAAAGTTTACAAATGGCTTCTGATGGGTCGGAAAGGTTGATTAAAAGACTGACTACACAAATGAACATACATAAATACATTCATTCATACGTACATATATACATACATACATACATACGTACATACATACATACATACATACATACATACATACATACATACATACATACATACATACATACATACATACATACATACATACATACATACATACATACATACATACATACATACATACATACATACATACATACATACATACATACATACATACATACATACATACATACATACATACATACATACACATACATACATACATACATACATACATACATACATACATACATACATACATACATACATACATACATACATACATACATACATACATACATACATACATACATACATACATACATACATACATACATACATACATACATACATACATACATACATACATACATACATACATACATACATACATACATACATGTATACATACATACATACATACATACATACATACATACATACATACATACATACATACATACATACATACATACATACATACATACATACATACATACATACATACATACATACATACATACATACATACATACATACATACATACATACATACATACATACATACATACATACATACATACATACATACATACATACATACATACATACATACATACATACATACATACATACGTATATATGAAGAACATTGGGTCACATGCCGAAATAAATTGTACCTTTTCAACGGACCAGTTGCAGATGATGGAAATCAGCTGAATGCGCAATTTGTGCGATGATAGTGTATATTATGTACTAATACTGAGGAAGTAGCCGCATTAATCTAATTTAATCTAACTCCTTTAAGACATAATTATTACTAACTAGCCTGATGATGTCCGTTACACAGAAAATGCTTGATAGTTTCGGAATGCTTTGTAAAACAGCTCTGTGTATGCGTAGCCCGAAGCCGCCCGGGTTTATACCAAAAGCAAAGAAACTGAATATGAGTATACCTATACTGGTTTTGTGATTAATGGTGCCAGATTTTAGGTTTTATAACGTGAATTCAAGTAACAGTGAGCACTTTGTCGACTTGTGATGTGTTATCATGCTATCGTAGCTCGATGGCAAACTGACTAACAAGGTTTATACTGACATATGTAAGTAATTAATGGGTCAGGTGCTTATATCAAGACCGCAACCTTGATTATAATAATTGTTATCACCGCCCGCGCAACCAATGTTCGTTTACTGATGTGTTTGTCAACAGAGTTGAAGCAGCTTATATGGAAAATGGAGCTCCTCGTGTAGCTAAACCTGGTTTTATGCAGCACACTTATTTTCTGCATACTAAGCCTATTGACAACAGATACAAAATTGCATTTTATTGTTGATCATTAAAAATAAATTTGTGTATTTCACATGTTAATCACAAATCCAATGCCGCATGCGATTTTTAAAAATTGATTTTAACTTTCAAGTTTAATCTTAGAAGCGTATACTTTTTTCCATTCCAGGTTCAATGATCAATTACTATTTAACCAAGGCATCGTCGATGCAAAGTAAGTCAATGAAGGATTTTGATTTGCTTTCGTATAATGTTATTCCTTTGTACAAAAAACAGATATCTAGATCCCATGCAACTTTGGGATCCAGAAAAGCATATGCATTTACGGCAGAATTAACTAGGCCTCTGAAATGTGGCTATCTGACACTAGATTTTAATCGATTTGCTTACTATTGAAGTTTCCACGGATTTTTAAAGGTATGGTGCATTGTAGCCAATTGCTCGTTGTCGCGAATAATTGTCTCCAGCCACGTGATGGCTGGTCTATCCTTTCTGATGTTCGAGCCATATACCGGAATTGCCAGGGTGGTATAGCAAGTAGGATTTTTAATCGGCTTACAAGGCCAACTCAATCAGCGTTTAAAATTAAGTTCAAATTAAGATAGCACAGCAAAGAACAGCCGAATAGAACAGTCTCTCTTGTAAATTTGGCCCCCAATGTATGCCAATTGACGCTCGGTTAGCAATGATTTAAGCGGAACCGATCGAATACCTCGATTGAAAAATCCCTATATATGCGTTGGCAGTTACAGCCCGCCTCTACTAATGTCCCCGAGGCATAAAGAGCACCGAGAATACGCTAGACCTAGAAACCGTAGACTTGGAGCTTAGTGTAATAAACGGGCGATCCTATGATGGTTTGAATAACTTATCATAGGCAACTGAAGTCACAAAAATTCACCTGGAAATCCCAGTAAGAGACTATCTGTCTGACGTCATCATGGATCTTACTTTACTTTACTGCGGCTGACTCCTTTTGGAGGATAAGCCGGCTCCAAGACATTTCATGGAGTTTCTTGGGAATTTGGTACAAGTGGATCCTATGTAAATGAATCCGTTGACAAAAGGCAGCAGAGCGCCTTTCAGAACCACCTTACGCTTTATATCAATATTGGCCAAAATGACCGTTTTCGAAGCGGTTCACATTAGACTCTATTGAAGGGAGACTTTTCAAGCGAATGCAATGATTTTCTTGAGTTCATAATATTTTTCTGCAAGCAGACCAGCTTTTTTCGTGTGTTCAAGATGAGTAAACCAACAATTAGCACCGATTTCCAGTCCGAGGATTGCTGCCGTCGCATCAGCGAAAACAACTAAACAAGGTAGGAGTAATGAAATACCCATGTTGAACACCAGAGCAATTGCGAAATATTCAGATGGAGCTTTACAAGATCCAATCTAGGCCAATGAGTCATGCCAGTAGGTTTAATATTATTAAAATATTTCGGCTGGATCGCCGTCATTAGGCGTCGTTTCCCTTAACGTCTTGTGCAACTCAGAATCAAAGACGACTGAGTATTCTATATAATCATCGATTGAAGTTCGCTAATAACGGTCGCGTAACTTTAGAGTGGGAAAGTGTGCACGAATTTTGTCCACGCATTCCTTGCCGATTGAAACTCGGCCACGATTAGTCTAGTCGGTTGTTTCGAACTTTACAAATTTTGTTGATGCAGCAGATAGCACACTAAAACCCCAATGCTAGGCTGGTTTTTTTGTCATCTGTTTTGTGGAAAGTAATTACAACGTCACCATTATAGCAACTAAGGGCTAATTTAACACGTCAGATTGTGGCAAAAAGTTAGTTTGAAAATCTTTAACAGCTCTGCAATCAGTCATAAAAGTTCAAGTCTTTGAAAATTCATTAAACGTGCGAGTTTCGTCGTCCATCCTGAAACAACTCCCATGGTCACTTCAACGCCGACCACGTCGTTACCAATTTGTGGTGAATTGAGAAGATTTCAGAATACCTTGACGAATTAAGCCTTAGAAACTAACGGCGCTTGTTCTCTGCTGACTGATTGACCGCATCTCACATGCTAACTGTGAGTGTAAAATTCCACAAGGTTGTCATACTTCGACGTTTTCTCCAACTAATTAGCCAGAACAATGTTTCTCATCATCCACTGCGCGGCTGGTAGCACTCTCCTAGCAGAATTTGTAAGCAAAGGCGCAATTTCCTCTGTATTTCGAAAAGATACAGTGTGTTGAAGAGCTTTTAATTTAGCAGATCAAAACATGTTCACTTTTGACCAGACGGATAAACCAAAGACAGCATGAACGGAAAGTATAATCTCATGCACATTCGTTTCGTGCTTACTGGCGACTCATCAGAGTCCGGTATTACTACACCCCCATATATTTGGTTAAGAGGGCGTAATACTGGCTCCTACTGATGAGTCGCCGAGTCAGCACGAAACGAATGTGCATCGAGATTATACTTTCTGTTCATGCTGTCTTTGGTTTATCCGTCTGGTCACAACGTGAACTAATTTGTTACTAGGTTCGCAACACTTAATACCTACTCCGCGTATATATTAGCTCTCCGCAACAAACAGTATTTAACTGCCATATATTGATTTGAACTATGTCACGGATTACCGCGAAATGTGATAAACAGATATCCATCAAGACCAGAGTGTATGGATTTACTGGAGTAACAGGTGTTCAGAAATAGTTGTAATTCTCAATTTCGGTGAAATATAGCATAAATTGATATCCATCATGTTGGTACCATGTACCGACTCGGAAACCATAGTGTTAGTACCATGTACCTTTTCGGTACAATAATGTTGGTATCGGTTACTAACACAATAGCCGTAGAGTTAGTATCCTTTACATACTCGGTATATATATATTATATAGTGTGAGTTAACGTTGAAGTCGCATTGCCGAGACTGTATATAATGTTAGCGTCACTACTGCAGGTTTACACATTCGTCTAGGAGATTGTACCTCCTATTATCCCATATTCCTCACCCAAATATATGGTGGTTAAAGGGCGTAATATCGGCTCCTACTGATGAGTCGCCAATAAGCACGAAACGAATGTGCATGAGATGATACTTTCCGTTCATGCTGTCTTTGGTTTGTCCTTCTGGTCACAACTAAACTAATTTGTTACTAGGTTCGCAACACCTAATACATACTCCACAAAAAACAGTATTTAAATGGAGAAGCTTGTTTTGCTTACACTCAGTGTCAGAAATTCAATCCTGACACCGCCTTAAGGCTGTGAAAATCAAATGAGTATATTACTGAACGACTGAATTTTTTGTAAGGCAGCTTCCGCTAACACCATTTAATTGGTTTGTTAATTGATGATTTAGTGATGTATATTTATCCCAACTTTGCAGATCTTAATTATAAACTCTACACCTTTTTTATTAATCCTATAACATAATAGAGCCATATCATCAGCCTCGTATATTGGCGCTTTTCGATTTTCTTTTGTATCACGATTGAATACCGCTTCACAATTAAGAAAATTTATTTGGTAACTGCGTTGCGGCTCTTAGTACTTTTGGTTTCAGACGTAAAGCTATATTTCTCTAAAGTCTAAGTAATATTTACCGTTTTGCATTTTCAAGTACATTCATTCAAGATCTTTTGGTTTTATTGCGTAGTTGGTGATAGGTGTTTGTTAATTTTTTGGGCTTAAGATAAGACAGTTAATCTAAAATGCATTATTCCAATTATGCATTATGGTATAATAATTTGCTTGTTCGCTGTTTATCTGAACATTGAAAGTCGAAATTTCGACCAGGAAATCTCAGCTTAAATAAAATGTCAATCTTTGTTTAGACGTGTGTGTGTGTGAGAGAGAGAGAGAGAGTCTTGCTTAGTTTCCGCTACTTCTGGGTAATTTCAGATTAGAGTTTAAATCTTGGCACTTTTAAAACTCCTATGGTGTACGTTTACAAGCGTCTCTACCAATCAAAGACCAGCCTTTGTGGGATCTAATCTCGCTAACAAAATTAGAGTGGTCAAGCGTCCGTTGGCGCTCGAAAGCTACGCGTTCCGAGTAGATGGTGCTCCGCAGCCTTGACTTGCAGACAGTCTAAGAAAAGTAGAAATGAGTCCAAATCCTCTAGCGACAGGAGATCACCTTCAAATTTGAAACAGGCTTTCGTATTAATTCTGATGTCGGAATCAACTTTGTGGCAAACCACTTATGACAAGGTTCATGTTAAAATTTAGACCATGAGCAAACGGGGAAGCGGTGCTTTAAGCGCCAGTCGCTATCATTTCAAAAAAAATTTCAGCCGTGAAACCCGCCAGTCCTCCACGAGAGCCAGTTCCAGTCAAGTAAACTATTGTAAAAGGATAGGCATGCCTCGATGAGATCACCCATGCCAACCTTTAGATTAACCACTGTTTCTTAATTGGCATCAACTGTGTAGTGTCCTTGGTTGTGCACACGTTACACGCAGCGTAATTAGCTATTTAGGTCGTTCTTAAGACATTATAAAACTAAGTTAGTGAGAGGCCTACTATATTGATTAATTAACTATAAATATGATCAACTTTTTCTTTAATTAACTTTTTCGTCATTATCCAATACACACACACACACACACAACCGCATATATGTGTTCAACATCTGGCCACCTGGAAACAGGGCTTTCGGTATAGTTGTACGCAAACAACGCATGCTGTTACACGAGAATATTGTCTACGTAATGTGTGAGACAAACAAGGAGCAACCGATCGTCAACGTGATTCAGTACATCAACAGAATGTTCGTTGAGAAGTAGGCTGCTCGAAACGTTGATGTCCCAAACGAATGAAGACGACTGCATCAACAACCATCGAGCTCTAATCACGATATGAGGACACGCCTGTGAAAGAAACTGTCTGAGCAGTTAAAAACTCGAGAAAAACAATAACAAAAAGTAAAAATTGACAAATACAAATTAGAAATTTAATGTTGAACGAAAAACTCACCGTTTAATCGGACTACTTTTCCAGAAGCTGATTTTATGTTCTACAGACTTCTGTCCTCAAATGGGTTCTTAAAACAACTTTTGCACTATTGGAGATGTCTCTCCGTTCACGTGCCTTGCTGTCCGTTTGTATAAATATTCATTTTTTGTCTGTGCATATCTTCTTTTTAATACATTTTTTACTATCTATCTATAAATATATATATATATATATATATATGTATATATATATATACCAATGCAATTGTTTATTTTCAATTGCAGTTTAGGTAGACAATAATATGTTTATAAACAGCGGCTTCAGTCCAGGTAATTTTATTCACGAGGACAGTGTAAGTCCATTTTGTTCGACCACTCGAATAGCATTGTTTCGTGCGTCGCGCGTTCATTTAAAAAGTTGATTCATCAACACAGCACAGCTTTTCATTGGCTGCAAAAAATTAAAATCGCAAGTATGGAAGCACAACACCGGTATCATCAGAGAGACCGCACTGAAGCAGTAATCGGTATTGTTAGGTCATAGACATCTTAGCGCGCTTTTTGCTTGTGTGCCGTGACAACAGCTTCTGGGTAATTTAGTTGTGCGAACTAGTTTCTGCTTTACGTTACGCCATATTCAATATTTTGTTCTTGGCTGCCTTTGTACCGGCGTTCAAATAGCGCGAGAAGAATAACAACAAAAACTAACATTCGAAACATATATTAAAGCGTGCCAGAATACCCACATGTGTACGCGCGACTAACTCCGTCTCGATACACCTGTTCAATAGTGTTGCCATGACATCTAAGAGATGATCAACAACAAAGTCGCTTTAAAATTACAATTCTTCAATTTAGATTTACACATAATAACATCATCATCACAAACCGATATAGCATATATATATGCTGTTTGATGTGGATGAATGTGCATAACTACAATTCTTTGTGTTTATTCTCCTTTACTGTCTGGCTCATTCTGTTAGACCGATATTTTGAGTATTTTAAATCTTACCAGACAAAGAATTCAGAAGAAACAAGTCATCTGCTAAGAGATCGGTGTTTGGCCATGCGCAATGAGTGTTTTTAACCTGAGTATCGCTATCATATCCGACTAACTTGATTTTCCTATTTATCATGAAGTAATGAAATTCACATCACTGCAAAAGCACTTTCGATAGAGCGACTAATAATGCTTAATCGTGCAAAATTAACTGCCATATAGCTTTATTGCCCTGAAAATGGAGTACACACACACACACACACACACATACACACACATACACCTCAACCGTGCGATCGGTTGATTTTCGTTGTTCTACTTTCTTTCTGTTTCCACATATTTCCACAAATATTCACTTGCACACATGTAAGTGCTGGTTGGTTGTATCTATCGCATTGACAATGACCAAGGTGAAAAAACCAAGAAAAAAACATCGCAATTCTCTAATGTTGCACACCGTAACGCGCTTGATTTTCTTGGCTTAAACTTGGAACCTCGGCTTACGTGAAAGTGAATTATTTTTTTGCCTCAAAAACTTTATCGAGCCAGAATGAAGTTCGTATCCACCACAGCGTTGAAATGCGCTCTTGTCAGACAGCTAGTATTAAAAACTATAAAATGTTCGTTTATACGTATGCCTGTGTGTGTGTATATATAAATATAGAAGGTTTAGCGTGTGCGGAAGAGCTTGCTCTTCACGTTTCTATTAAGAAATCCACCTGCATGATCCTAAGAGAAGGCAGCCTATATTTCGAGATTGTCGGTGCTGAAACTTTTCATGTACAACGTGCTTGTTGAAACGCGAACGAAGTTCATAACTAATTTATCCACCCTTCTCCATACCATAAATCGCCTCGCTCCGAAACCATGCTTCGAGGTTTATTTTTATCTCTGGACTTCCCACTGTCAGTCAAAATGCTCGTGAGGCCCTGCAGATTTAAAATCTACGCGGAAATGTCTTCATGCTTTCGTTATTTACTTTTTAAACAAACAAATACATATATCATATATATATATATATATATATATATATATATATATATATATATATATATCACTTTATATCGGTAGATAAGAAGCGGCATACTATTTTCTTATCAAATGCTGATATAACTTAAATCTCTGAAATAGTTATTTTTATATTTAAAATCAGAACGCTATATATCTTTGCAGTTATCATGTATCTTATTTTATTTGACGTATCCTCTTTTAAAAGCTACTAATTAAATGTTTATCCAGACGCCAAACAACACCAGAGACAGCACGCATACCTGAACGCACCAGCATACGCTCCTAAACATGTTCAAATCGGAGCAATCTCTCGATGACATGATAAATGTGAATTACCTAATGCTTGGCTAACTTTTAAACTTCGTGAATTTTAGTTTTCTTGTTTTGAATTAAATTACTCATTTCAAGGTTTGCAGATTCAAATATTGCTACTTCCCTTCTCATTGATAATTTTTTTATATAGAAACGGCGTTCTTGCTTTCGGTACACTCAAAATGCGATTTCATAGTAGTTAAGCCGATGCAGAACAATGTCCAAGAATGGAAGTATAAGTAAAATGGAAAACTTTTCAGGACAAGTATTTGTTAATCTATTGGCTTTTGTAACATTTATTTGCAGAGAATTACTAATCATTTTTCTGTTTTTTTGCATTATAATTTTGTTATTTGGCAAAATTCATGTTAGCAAAAAAAGTATGGATAACCAGATGTCAAAACTGGTGTGCAATAAAACGTCTCAATCAAATTTTACTTTATTCAAGTGTCCTTAAATAATAGGTTTGCCAATAATTTGACCGAAATTTTGTAGTAAAATGGCTTATCTCATTGATTAATTAAGAAATTCTCTATATTTTAATATCTACGTCTAAAATTTGCACAATTCCCTTAATTTGGTCTAAATGTGCAAAAAAGCTTGATTGCATTTTCATCAATTATTATTTTCAAAAATGAAAATATACTTTAGGTTTTCTCGTACGGTGCAAAAGTTTGTAGAAAAGTAAAGCGTCATTAATTTATTAAAATACTATTTCGTATATGCCTACCTATTTCTAAATGTAGTAGTTTCTAAAATCATTCAATTTTGTCATTTCTTCACTAAAATATGATGCTTTGAAAATGCAACTTGAATGAAAAGTCAGATAATATAGTCAATAATATAAAAAAGAAAAGTTTGCGTCCAATATTCAGTTCAAATAATGTGGCTTATCTTGACACGAGTATAAAAAAGGAAATATTAAAAATATGCTTTCATTTATCTTTCATTAGTTTCTGATGTTTCTACGTTTATGCATAGTTTTGACTTAACGTGTGCATCTCGATGCGATCTTTTTTGGATAAAATACTAATTAATTTACTTACTCAATATTAAATTATTTATTCTTTGAATTATTTATGCTATTACTTATGTATTAATTGAATAGCTAATTTGTTATTAATTTGGTATCTTTCATCAATAAATTCGGTTACAATGTCCATATGGACAATTTTCAATATTTCTGTTTCAAGGAAGCGCCATGTTTATGGGTTTTATTCATTTCAATATTATTTAGCCATGATTCTTGATATCGCCTTAAATGCCCACATGTAATTTCTTTCTATCTATCTATCTTTATGACTACCCATCAAACTAGCAATATTCTAATCCTTATATCCAGTTTCGTTCTATTGTCCTTGCGACAGTGCTTTATATATTTTTCTTCTAACATCCTGTCTTAATATGTTACTTTACCCCCTCTTGCTTATTACTCCCATCTACCGAAGAACAGTAACCATTTTTAAATTCATTATCATTGTATGCAATTTAATTATTTTACATAGTTATTAATTTAATATACTTATCGCTATCTTATTTTATTGTGTCATGCAAGTAATTGAATTTTTTGTTTGTCGCAGAACGTCTATTTCTATGACCATAACTGTCTAATACATTTTCTGATATATCGAGATACATTTCGATCGATTTTTTGAGGATCTATTGACCGATATGCTTATTAAATTAATTTATTTTTCCTTTCAATTATCTAAATAAAATAACAGGGCATTATGTCACAGAGTTCTTTAATCTAATTTAATCATATATATATATATATATATATATATATATATATATATATATATATATATATATATATATATATATATATATATAATTTAAGATCATTTTCTCCCAGAGATTTATTGTTATTATTGTGTCTATTTTGTATCTACTTGTCTCCATTTCGCTAGTTATGATGATGATGATGATGCAGAGACTTCAATGAATTATTTGAATGCACAAAAATTATTACTTTGGTCGACGTTTTAAATAAAAACGAATATGAATGTAGATTGAAAAATTGAATTCTGAACGTTGATCCATTTTGTGAGAAATACTGCGCATTCAACTTCGCGTATCATATAATGTACACCCAATCGACACTTGACAAGCGGAGAATGTTATTGACCTATTGTTATCTATAACAATTATTAAACGCGATGGTTGTTTGCTTGAGAGCATAATTTGGGGAAGCGGAAAAGCGATGACGCAATGACTACGCGAAGGGAGAAATAGTCTACGAATCGACGATTGATCATGTTAATTAACGAATAGATTATTGAGAGACCACTCTTGAGAATATGATCACAATTAAATATTTTACTTAAAAGTATGCATTCATGGCTGTTCATTATAATCCCTGGCAGTTGCACCAAAGTAGACAGGAACTGCTCCAGGAGGCATAATGCTGAAACAAATCAATTGTGTACCAATGTCACTGCAGATAACATATTCTCGCAGAGCATTCAAGTATAGTTTTTTTCCAAACTAATTAATGCCAAACCATAGCTGTTTTTCTAACACTCGATTGGGAAACCACCTATATTTTACTGCAAACTGAATGTTCTCTATGTTTCCATCAAGGAAGAGAAAACTTCTTTCTTTCAATAACAAATGCTTCAGCCTGAACTTACTGAACTGCTACAATTACTAACAAAATGACAATTAGATTCTATTAACAAAAGCTGCTTTTCTTCAAATAAAAATACTAATAATAATAATAATAACAACAACAATAATAATAATAATAATTATTATTATAATAAATATATTTGTTCTTGTGCTTGTTATCAATATATTCTTGAAATGGGCGATTTGTTGACATCATAAATTTCTCTAACATGATTAATGTGGATCATTTGAATAAGAGCATGTTTAAATATCTGCCTTATTTAAATTTTGCAATTTAATTAATTAATTTCAACATCGAAATGTCGAAAAATTAAATCTCAAAAATTTCAATCTTCATCACGCAATATATCCAAATCCATGTATCATACATTGTCAAATTTGCTTATCCAGCGAATTATTTCATAGACAACATGGGCTCTGTCAATGTATGCACACAATGTATGCATTAGCATAACTTATTTAAATCAAGTTTGCGAGCTTGAAGTAAACGCCAATCCCATTGTACTAGAATGGATATTTTGGCTGCACACTTCTAAGCAAACACAAACATTATCATTTTCCATCTATCGCCATATATATATATATATATATATATATATATATATATATATATATATATATATATATATATATATATATATATATATATATATATATTCTTTAATGTATCCATTGCACTTTGAATATTACAGTAAATTTCTAATTAGGAAGAAAAACACATTAATAACAAAGTGGATAATGACCATTTATTTCGAGTAAAAACAAAAACAGCAAAACTACTATAATCAAGGTTGCGATCTTGATATAAGCACCTGACCGATTAATTACTTAACTATCTCAGTATAAACTAAGAATTGTAGAATTTAGAAAGGGTAATTCATCCAGTAGACCGGTTTCGCCCTTTTTGGGAATTCATCACGTACTGGGGAATTTGGCGTGGACAGGGATCAAACCTTGGCACATCTGCTTCGAAATCTGGTGCTCTAAGTATATATAAATAAATTTACCAAGTAGCATTAGTTATTAGATAACTGAAAATTGAGGTGTAGTGTGCCCAGGTTCAATTACTGTCCGGGGCAATTTCCGGCCAGTACGCGATGAGTTCCCAATTAGGACGAAACAGACCTACCGGATGAATTTCCTTTTCTATAATACACAATTCTTAACTTGTACTGACATACGTAAGTATTTAATGGGTCAGGTGCTTATATCAATATCGGAAACTTTGATTATAGTAATTGTTATCACCGCCCGTGCAACCAACGTTCGTTTTACATAGCAAAACCAATGCCAGTCGCACGCACTGACGCATTTCGACTTTCCATGATCGTTATAAGGGTACGACGGCAAACTGATTAGCGAGGATCAATCCGCAATGCATATATATGGAAAGCAGAATGAGATATGCGGATCTCACATGAATTATTCTCGCATACATTGTACTTGACTGGAAATGTTGGCTGCCCAATTTCTATGCAGTCATGAATAATAACTGTTTCTATACGATTATACAATCATTAATTGCGCGGGTCTTGATAACAATTATTTAAATCCAGTTTGCGAGCTTGAAGTAAACAAGCATTTATTAAATCATGAAAACGTCCATACATGTATAAATTTCTCGTTATATACTAAAAATTGCATAATGTAGCCAATAAATCCTTTCATTTCAGAAGCTTAAGCTTTATTAGGCACCTTCACAGTATTAATCAGAATTGCTGTGGACCTAGATCGAACCGTCGAACATGAAACATATGCACGTCGTTATTTAACAAATAATCTATTTATAACTGTCGTTTGTAAAAAAATTTAGGCTGAACAGTTATGCTGTTTAGATAATTTTAAAATGCGTATTTTTTCGAAGCCCTAGTTCAAATCTGTAATGTCACAGCGTATTTACAGTTTTTCGCAAATTGCTTCAATTGAAAAGCAGAGTTAAATGCGACGCAACAAAATAATGCAAAGGTAAGCCAAATCATTCCTAGATCAAGCCCTGAATATTGAAGAGAAATCTAATGTAAATTGAACTAAAATTAGAGTCCTAAATATTAATGGAGCCACATTTTTAACACCATGCCTAATCCTACAAATGTGCACGCTACTCTGTCGCAACCACGAATATTTCAGTCATGCTCAGTTTATCTGTCATGATAACTAAGAACCTGTGGCTACTGAATATTGAAGAGAAATCTAATGTAAATTGAACTAAAATTAGAGTCCTAAATATTAATGGAGCCACATTTTTAACACCATGCCTAATCCTACAAATGTGCACGCTACTCTGTCGCAACCACGAATATTTCAGTCATGCTCAGTTTATCTGTCATGATAACTAAGAACCTGTGGCTACTGACGTCGGTTATGGCCCGAGTAATAGGCTTGTACTGAAAGGTCTAAAGTCCAGAATCAATTTAATTCATTGTCTAGGTGGTATATAGGCTATATCCAAAACGATAGTCTATGCATCCATTTTTAGATTTCAAAGTGAATGAGTTGAAACTCCTAACAGCGTAAGTACATGCAATATATACGCTCATTTATTATATCGCAGTGTAAATGAAAATATTGCTAAAATGGGCACACGTCTATGAAATTGCAATCAAATATTATATAATCGAATATATAGTGATGAATTGTAGCTGCAGCAAATCCTCAGAAAAATTCTAATATGAGGTTCGCTTATATAGATCCATAATTGATTATATCGCCTGCACAATGGATTACATGAGTCTATTGCAGTAATACAGTATTAACCAGGCCTCTCCACTGGACTAACCCACTTTCGCCCATTTCTCTTAATTATTACGTGTACCCAGTCCTCTCAAACAATCCAATGCCTCATATCTAGCAATATATTTTTAAATCGTGGGTTAAACGGATTCATCAAAGCAACCCAACGTACCAATGCATACCGACTATTCCCCAATCCTTACGCAATAAATTCAGCCTGAACTACACATTCGTAGCGCGTTGGAAGCCGTCGAAACGAAAATCACATTTTTAAATTAGCACAAATTTAATGACAGATAGAAAGGTGAAGGCAATTAAGCCCATAAAGAATGAGTTGCAGACCGCTTTGGCACTCACATATTTTCCATCTGACTTCGTAAAACAACCTCTACCTGGAGTAAATGTACCTGTCTAAAACCGTACTTGCACAAATCCACTAGTTTGAATCCAGGCTTGTTACGCGTACACCTATATATAAATTGGAAAGCAAAACAGGCAAGAATTGGGTGTTTTTATACTATCTTGTTTTGCTTTCCAATTTATATATATAGATATGTTCATGAGTAGATATTTGAGAAGACCATGAGAAAGAAAATTTTCTTATATCTGATAAAATTTCTTTTTGTTTTTGCACATAAGAAGGGTACAATGAATTTTATTAAAGCTCGCATTTCAAAAGATATATATATATATACATTATTTACGTGTGTGCAAACTTTTGTCAGTATAAGCTAAGCAGACAGAGCTAGAGCCTGGGCACGTCTGCTTCGAAATCCGACTATCCACTGAGCCACCCCGCAGCACATTTTATTATACAATTCTTTATATATACTGACAATAGTAGGTTTATAATGAAACCCGTTTATATCATGATCGCAACCTTGATTTAAATAATTGTTATCGCTGCAAATGCGACCGATGTTCATTTAAATTATAATTACATTTTGCGTGCTGTATGTCATTTTTTAGTACTTCTGTTGATAAGGCGCGGCGAAAACGCTTCTGATAATATACCTGCCTAGAAGCAACTGGTATCCTGAAACAGTCCAATGCAAAAATATATTTCATGGTTTAAGGGCATGCAACAATTCCATCATCCACGCTTAAATTATACATAGAATGGAAACGTATATTGAATTCAGACGTACAATCTAATTTTTGGCGATTTATTCCCTATAGGCATTCATAGGAAGCACAGCTAACACGGAAAGAAGAGATTGGCATTGAGTTATTAAGGACGATAGGAATCTAAACAAAGATTGAAAATTTTAAATTATGTCCAATTAACCAACCATTAGTTTATAAAGACCACGCAGTAGTTCGGGAGAAATATACGATAATAAATCAAAGCATATTACCAAAAACATATTTATTATTGCAACTCAAAATGAACAAAAATGGTACAGAAAAAACCAAGTAAACGCGGTGGATAAACTTCACTAGTGTATACAAAAATACACAAATCTAAAGTACAAGGGAGCAGTGATGATATCACTCCAACCAATAAAAAAATAGACGGATATAGTGGAAATAAATTGCACAAATAAAACAAGGAAACAATAATCTTTTTATGAAATTTGATTTGTCATTATAATAGAAAACTCAATAAAAGGCAGTTTTCGGAACAAGAGAGACGTGACGCTTCAATAGTGAAGGCCACTGGTGTATAACAAAAAAGATTTTTTCATTTTGACATGAAATATTTTACAACAAAGCTTTTATTCTTGGAAGAAGAATAAACTGTGAGCATAATGGTGGTTAATATCCATTTAAATAGACGTAGAGAAACTTAAGAGGGCAACAAGAAACTGGCTAGAAATGCTTGTAAAAAGATTTAAAAGATGAGATTAGTGCTTCTTTGCAATAAGCCAGACTAGATAAATATTTCTTTGAAATAATTATTAGTGATTAATCTTAAATAAATTGTCAATAGATACAACAGGTTACGGGTTATGCTTGATGGGAAGAGCCGAGAAACACGTAAAAATGAGTAAGGAAAGGAAAGTTGAGTCAG
This sequence comes from Eudiplozoon nipponicum, assembly GCA_029291075.1. Lineage (NCBI taxonomy): Eukaryota > Metazoa > Platyhelminthes > Monogenea > Mazocraeidea > Diplozoidae > Eudiplozoon > Eudiplozoon nipponicum. The sequence goes on along the minus strand of JAQBSW010006860.1, from coordinate 28,958 downwards.
TATGGCAAATAATCTGGGCAACATTTTCACAGTACTAAAAAAACAGACAGTGATATTGCTACTCCCATGCTCGCAAAAGCCAGTTGCTTTAACTGTCACGGAAAAGCGGTACAATTTCCTCTGCTTTAATGTTTATTCCAGCAACAAATCAACCGTTAATCTGTCGACAGCTATCTGATTCATTTTTGAAGACGTGAACACTTATGCCATCAGTTTGAGACTAAATGTGACCAGCAACATGGAGACGAAAGTAATCAACGAATTCGTGTAGACCACAAAGCCTCCATTTCCATTGCCTGAAATTTTTTTAAAAAATATGTTCAAATCATACTTGTATGGCCCATCGTCAATATCAATAGCAAAAATTTACCGTCAATGTCGATATTGCGATAGTAAAAACTAATATCGCAAATAAAAAATTCCTTCCAGAAGATAGGTAGTCCACATCTGCAGTTCCAGGCATAAATTATTTGCCTTGTAGTCGTGTAGAAGTTACTATAGCTACTTAATGGAAGACGTAAAGAAATCATAATTACCCGTTCTTAAAAGAGGCGGCAATTTATTTATTCTGCCATTTTACCCATTATGTAGATACATTTGCCTATGTAAGCCAAGCATTTTATACTGTGGAAAATTTTATGTTCCATTCACTGTTTTGTAATGACAGTGAGGGGATAGTTATTTGGAGCTTTAGTCTAAAAGATATCGTATAGGCTCCATCTAGAGGAAAGGCTAATCAAAACATTAGCATATAACTGAAAATAGTGTATAGTATGCGGCAGGAGGGATAAGTGGTTAGAGCAACAGATTCCGAAGCAGACGTTCCTAGGTTCAAACCCTGTCCTCGGCAATTTCTCGACAGTATGTGATGAGTTTTCAATAAGGATAAAACTTATCTACTGGATGAATTGCCTTTTCTACACTGTACAATTCTTGGTTTACACCGAAAAATGTATGTACATGTGTTTATATCAAGTTCGCAACCTTGATTAAGGTAAGTGTACATATGTCGCTGTATTTAATTATAGCAACAGCATATACAACAAATTCTAATAGGCTACCTGGTTGCCATAAACAGAAGTACGGTGGTTAAAAAAATAAACACACGGAGACAACACAGAGCAAGGCATTGGCACGAGAAACACGCGAATATTCTCGCTAAACGGTATTCTGAGCCTCATCATACTACTAGCATTCACAAAACGGATGCGAAAAGTAAAATTGCTTACCCACTCAAAAATCAAAACCACACAAACACATGGAAAGAACTTCCACGAATACGCAAAGTTACTTGGATTTAACACATCTATTATTGATGTAATAATGACCATTGCATAGGATGTTCACCAGCTGAAGTTCGTCCTAATTCAGCAGGAGTCAGAATTATCGCAGACATGATTTAAGTTTGAGCATGTGGTGCATAGACAACCAAGCCGTGTGAACATAAAATAGTCGCACATGTAATTTCTAACACGCTGTTCATCATAGTAAAACCACTAACAATTGCATTACTGATGCGAGGCAGCCTTCCTTGTTCATCATCACAACACGACTACCAAGGATAAAACCACTAATTGACTAAAATCTCACCGCGTATTTATAAATTATCCAATTAGGCAATCAACATCCATTGTATTTTTACCGAATGCACAGTGAACAGACATCGATATGTAAGACAAGGAAACAATTACATAGAAAATTAAAATGATCAATAGCATGCCCGCGAAAAACCCATTAATACTTACCATCTGATGGCGACGCAAAGGCTGTAGCTTGTACAAAAAATAATAAACGATGAAATACGTTACAAAGTACGCTAAATAAAAGTGTGATCAATTATTATATAAATAAACAAAATACATTCTATGTAAATCCATGGCAGTAGCTAAGAAATTCCTGTTTCAATGAAACATAGATCAAAATCGTGTCAACCATTTAAAACAATAATTGATTGCGCGGCTGGTGGTAACAATTCTTTAAATCAAGTTTGCGAGTTTTATGTTGTTCGACGACTGGCTAAATACAATGGGATTGGCGTTTACGTCAAGCTCGCAAACTTGACAACCAGCTGTACCATAGTTTCGTATCGGCAGTAAACTGACCGTCAAATGTATCTAAACAACAATTGTGAATATTCAACCTGATGGCAACATTTGTTGCTAAAAAGCTTTCATATGCGATAGTTCGTCCCGGCGAACAAATAACATAATTGTGATGCATTAGCTTAATAACAAAACAAATTCTGTAGAATTGAAATGTACAAAAAACCAATTTTGAGCAAACCTGACTTTAATTAGACTAATTCATGACTGTCAGGTGGAAAATTTGCAATCATTGATTCTTTACATTTGCGTTGCGTGAAAGTGATTCAATTTCGTGATTTTTTCCGCTGAAATAATTTTCTGGCACCAATCAAAATAGAACATATTCGACAGGGCTGACCGAAATATCCAAAAATGTGCCACATAGAAAAGAGAAATCACAATTTGAGTGACTTGAGTTTAGCCGTCTAGTACCAAAAATATTCACGATAAATTTTCTGTTTAGCTTCGATATACTTCTTATTAGGTAGGAACCCCATGCTTACATGACAAAGAGTAGGTTACGTGAGTCTGCTAGAATTAAATTCTATTTGACGGCAGCTGCGTGATATGCAAAGAACTAGCAATATTAGAGTGAAACTAATTCTATTGTAAATAGTGGTACAATAACTAGGTGAAATTTAATTCGTCTAAATAATGTATCACGCAAGAGGAAGTTCAAAGATTAAGTTGATTTTATCAATCTACATCTTTATACTGGGCCCATTTATTTATTCCGGTTGGAGTAAACAGAAACATGATCAATTAACACCTCCAGGGCCGATACACCCACCGGCTATCCACTGGAATTGCCTCAGTAGCCTAGCGACCGTATAAACAGATTTATAGAAAAACGCACAAGTTTGCAAAAGCGATATTTCTAAGCAAAATGTAATGGTGATAACATGAAAAGATACGGGATAAAAAGTCAGCCAGCGACAATAGAACCGCCAACAGGTAGGCATAGAAACGCTTATCCATAAATACTGCGTCAAGGCTTTAATAAAATATCAATTGGTACGCCAGGCAGGCGTTAACAATCATCGTTGTGATGGTGGTGATAACAAGATTGCGAGCTTCAAATAAACATCAATCATATTGTATCCAACGCGTCCAATATCACAGAAAACTACCGTCATTCACATGTACAGCGAGTTTTGATCCACCGCGATAATCAGAGTACTACGGCAAACGGATTAGTCAGGTTCAAACTGTAATTCATATGAAAAGCCAAATTCTATGTCCCTCTCACTTCTAGTAGCTTCGTATACATTTTACTTGATTGCAAACGTCGGCCGCACAATTCCTATGCAGTCACGAACATGCAGAAACTCTAAATTATACATAATAGTTCCAGCCAGTCAGTCCGACAATGGTAGCATGAACCTTGCTGGGTCCAAGGGGACATCCTGTTTCATGTGAAGCCTCGCAACCGTGCCAGACGCGGAGGGCAAGTTCCAGCAGCTGTAGTAAACTTTAGCCACTGGCATCAGCGCAGAAACTGTTCATCAGCCTCGGTTTGCGACCTAGTATTCTTTTACAGTCCACATATAACCATGAACAATACGAATTAAAACGTTATGGTTATATGGCAGTGAAAAATTACTTTTGGGTTTTGTATATCTCCGTATGATGAGATTAAAATTCTTTAAAGCAAGTTTGCGAGTTTGAAATTAGCACCAATTCCATTGTATTTAACCAATCGAACCACACTTACTGACGCGTTTCGACTCTACATGATCATCATCGGTTTTTGCACAAGATTATACCTTCCGTTTATCCTTGTCCCGTTTAAACTAATATGGTATTAGGTGGGCAACAAACAATAAACAGGTTTTTCTGCTATTCGACTGATTTAATACAAGTTCACAAAATAAACAGACCAGGCAATTTTAACAAATCCAATTTCGCAATTTTTCTTAAAATTTAATCAATATTTTTCTAAATTGTTCGATTGGTTAAATACAATAAAGTTCGTATTTATTTGAAGCTCGCAAACTTGATTTCTTAAAGGTGGTCAATGTTAATTTAAAAAATTACCAGTGAGTTTTTTGCATTATATATGAAATAGGCAAGAGTTCGAAAGTATATCAAAACAAGATTCTTTCGGTTGTCAAATTCAACGATGAAACGGGCACAAAAAATAACTTTTTGCATGAACACACACTAAAAGCTTCGCTGATAAAGCTTTCATTTTGAAGCTATCTGCCAAAACGACCTTGAAGCAGGCACACCCTATACCCTAAATGGCGCGAACAAAACCATGATATTTTATCCTTAAAATATTATATCTTCATATCCTGGAATTTTTTATGGGTTTCACCAGAGATAGCAGCATCACTACCAAACAGATAGAACTGAACCTAATCATTTTCATATTACTACTAAAGTAGACAACAGCTTATATTGAAGCAAACTGAAAATTTGTCAAAACAACTGCAAATGGCGCGACGCACGAAAAAAAGGAAAACTACGAAACTAGCTAAGATTAGTATGCAGTATTATTAATTGTTAATTAAAAAACAGCGAGACCACCTCCTGTGAAAAGGCGCTGAGAAAAAATTAGCAGCACAATTAATATTGAAAAAAATTATTATAACTATTCAATCTGTGATAAGCGTTATAATAAGTATTCTGGAAAAAATAAAAAGGAAACACGAACATTTTTAATTAATATAATCAAGGTTGCAGTCTTGATCTAAACATCTGTCCCAAATAAGTAGACCAGTTTCATCCTTGTTGTAAACATATCACGTAATGGTCAAAATTTGCCGCGGACAGAGCTCCAACCTGTTCCATCTGCTTTGGAATCTGGTACTCTAACCACTGACCCACCCTGCCGCACATTACACACAATTTTCAGTTATATACAAGCTAGTTACGACTTTATATCCTCAATCTATCATTATTGGGCAGACACCACACTATATACGGAGTGGTAATGAAATGACCACTCATATAATTAAACGAACATTGTTTGAGCGGGTGGCGATAAAATTAAGTTTTACTAGGGGAACAATTGAAAATGTGAACTCATTAAAAGAAAGAAATTAAAGTATTAAGTAAAGAAATTTCCAATTTACCAATTTTTCAAGCTACAATCGAAAAAGATAACAACAAAATTTCATGTATAGCTTATAGTTTCCTCACGAGAATATATAACTATATGTTGCCAGTGATTTAAAATTACTTACTGTCAGTTGGCACTTTGACATCAATATTTTCAGAACCCGCTGTTGCCTTTATAGTTTCACTGATGGATGGTGTGCCTGAGACGATATATAGGACATTTTAAGAAAATTTTTAAATAGTTAAATGTAACTGTTTTAATACGCATGCAATGAATATATTAGCAAAAATACAACATGATTGTTAAGAAAACAATACAGCTTCATAAACATTTATTAAAATGCATTTTACATTTAGTTTGCGTTATTTAAACTGATTCATATATTTTAATAAATCAGCTAAAAATGCGCCGACCAGGTACAAGCGACATCTGGCAATTCTTATCAAAAAGTATGAGAATTATAAAAATGACAACATGGAATGCTACCATTTAAAATTATAGAACAAACGTTGATATGTATGGCGAACAAAGATACTAATAAAGACTTTATAAACAATTAAATTTAAATTCTGATAAAATTGCACCATCTGATTTTTGTCCTGTATGTCTGATTAACAATAATTTTGATGTCGTATGACGGATAATCAACGGAGTTTATTTAAACAGTAATTTAAATCCAGAAATTAAGTTTTATTGAAACGAAGAAAAAGAACCAACTACCATAAATCTAATGAAATTGATAGCAAAACAAAAAAACGAATTGCAAACGTGCCAAAATGTACAGCAAATTATTTTTGTTAACAATCGATGATAGACAACACTAAACAGGTGGTTGATTTAAGAGCAATCCCTTATTTAACATAAATTTACATTTCAAAAAATTGTTCGTAAAAACGTCATGCGTAATACGTCGACAAAAATCTGTCAACAAGCCGATCTGCTCTTTAAACAAAGTTTTCGAGATTGATTTAAACACGAATTCCATGGTATCCAACCAGTCGCATAACAGCCGAACTATTGCCAATAGCAAACAAAACTATCGGTTTCCCCTGCAAATTCATTGGTAATAAACACTCATCACTCCCTTTAGCCACAAGTGCTCCGAATATATTCACTTCGAATTAATTGTCAATATTTTACGACGAATTAAGATGAGCAATTTCTTCTGTAGTCAACAAGATGACGCTTACATGTTTATTATCGTAAGATTAAAGCTACAACCATTAATCGAAAAATAACGCCACACATAGCTGTTGTTTACAAAAACACAGAAATTACCCTTAAAGAATTGAATAGCGTGAACCATGATAAGAGGTCTACTTTCGATTTAACATAATCTACTATTAACACAGTGTTACAACCGCACAAATCAGGGATGCTTCACTACCACAAAACCATTAACATTTCGTCGACCAGTCCTAGTGAATTTAGTCTACATAAATCAGAAAGAATTGCCCAAATAGCTCCATAATATTCCAATGGTAGTTGCATAAGAAGGCATCGCCAATGATTGCATAAAACAAAAGCTGAATCTTTGAAATTAAACGCGTGTTATTTAAGAAATGTTGGCATAATATTTATCAATACTGCCATGTCAACTTATTACCATTTTATAACTAAAAATATTTCCTATAGATATCCGTTACGTCAATAGAAGTACAGGCAGACTAGAAAATGAAATAAATGACATATTTTTGTTAAGTATTTAGTGACGTATTAATGTTCATTGCAGTTTGATTTTCGCTACTCATTATTCCGTTAAGCTGGTGTCACGCTCATGGAAGTTTATATGCTTTAGAAGGCGTATTGATATTTCGAAAGCAAAATATTCCTAAACCCGACATCCACTGGACAGCATATCCATGATCTTAGCGCAGTCTTAATCTCTAAAACTGAATGTGGTACGCAAATAAGTTTGCGGTACAAAGCAATACTATTTTATGAGGAATTGCAATGCCAATAATTAGCGAACATTAAAAAACAACAACAGAGAAGCCGTTAAGACACAAAGGACTATTTAAATTCTAAAAAATACTCAGGATTTTATGCATTAAAAAAGCCTGCTAAGTATAAGTGTAAGGGACGAGCTAACCGCAACCTAACGGTCATTTTTTTAAATATACACATGCAGTAGCTAGTCAATGTGCCATATAGGCCGATTACAACTATCACAAAAGATGAACGAACGAATAAAATATGCCCAGGACGATGGTTAATTTTTAGTTATTTCTCTCAAACACCAATCTTGATATTAATTCGATAAACACTTTCGGCTGTATTCCTCTCTTGTTAGCCTGTTTGTATATACTTGTACAAAAATATATGTATACATGCACGATAGAAATTAAATACTGTACACCTACATTAAGGAAGTACCTTTCTCAAGTGAGCAATACATCAGCAGTCCATGACTAACAAAACAAGCTCTATGCAAAGAGCTACAAACCGGTATGCATGAAAGTTGTATTTTAATAGCTTTAACTAGAATACGAGATTGCTACCGTAAGCACATTTCCAGCATTTTCAATGGTCGCATCAGGGAAATGGTCAACGACACTTCCTTCCCAAGAAGACCACTACCTTCACTTTACATTGCCCGATAATATAAAATTTAACAAAATGACACTGGAAACATTCACCAAAAATTACATGAACATTAGCGTTCGGTTCTACGCATTTAATGTATAAGAGAAATAAGAATTAGGTTGATAATGTAAATTCAGGCTGACGTCATCTCAAATGTTTCTGATACACAGTGCTGGACACACCTATGCATCCAGATATAATTTGGCCAACTACGCTAAATATTTTATAGCACACGGGCAACCATAAACCTCATGGCTTGTGGCAATGAATGATGCTATCTAAACTGCTGATTCATTTCTATAGAACAGTAGCGCGGAACCGTGCATGCCTAATATTTTTGCTCTGTGGTATCCTAGTTAAATTCAAATTCATAATATCGATAACAAAAAAGGGAGTCAAACCCACCTATCATTATTGCATTACTTTTGTATTTCAGTACTACCAGTATTGGTATGTATCATATAAGTTGTGCAAAAAGTACAAGCTGTGAATCTAAAAAACCTATGCCAACAAATACAATTCAATGTTGAAACAACAGAGGTTTCCGCAACAATTTTAGAGGTTTATGACTATAAATTGTATTTAGAAAAATTAGTTGATAATTCATTGTCATATTCTTTTAGTACTTTACAGAGCAGTACCAAATTGGATACGAAACCCGCTATGGATGAAAAAATAAATCAATAGCGAAATCCAGACAAGATGAAGATTAGGTGCAAGTACATTTGAATTTCAGATGATTATTATTCAAATAATTTAAGGTAAATGTCCGTTTATTCTATTGAAGACATATTGTAACGAAGCGTTTCGAAACAGTTATATTATTATTTAAAATATTATTCAAGAACTGCATTCTCTGAGTTACAAAAATTATTAATTTAGAAAAACAAAAACAAGATATCACCAACCACACCGCAATAAGCTACCTGAACGTGTGTGCTTATGTATAAACGCATGCATATACTCTGGCATACGCAAATAAATGGATGTATTTATTTATGCATACGTGCACGTGTGTATGATTATGTATCAGAACATTTATAAATTCTCGTATGGTTGAATGTTCGTGACAGTATTTTAGCACCGCACCTCAAAAATTTCTGAGATAAAATTGTTTTTAGCAGTAACATGTACACAGAAATAAACTAAAAACGAATCATCGAAAATGAAATTCCAGTTTATTACTAAACTTTCCTGTATAAACTAAGCACTGCGAAATGTAAGAACAGGCTATTCATTCAGCTGGCTGGTTTCATTAAAATTGGGCATTCTTCACGTACTGTGCAGAATTTGAGGCAGACAGGACTCCAACCGAATCATGGCTACTTCGGAGTTATGCTTAAACCACTAAATCACTGGATGAATCGCCTTTCTACACTGTGCAATGCATAGTTAATGATGATAAATTCTTAATTATAATGTTACAGGTATTTTGCAGAAAATGTTTTTCATTTCAAGCTCATTCAAACTGAGTCATGCGGATATTTGTTTACGTAATGATAACTTACTGGAAATTGCCGTCGATTTGTGGGTACCTGATCGGATGTAAAAAGAGGTTAAGCGGAGAATAACCAGCATATAATCGATTTGATGAGTAAAGTGAAAATTATAACGATAAATTTTCTATCAATATGCGGAACACCATAGTTACTAAACACGCAACATAACAAGAAATGGCAGGATAGTGCTTATTAGGAAGCAGCGTTTAGGCATTGAAACCTCTTCAGATTGTTCGTCCAGATTAGCAATGATCATTTTATCAAGTTAAGGGTAATTCCGAACGACTCAATTGAATCTCGCCACGTATGTTAAAAAATGGATATCAAATTGCTCATTTTATGAAGTGAGCAGAGAATTTTAAACCCCGGCGGAAGAATTGATGGTCCATTAATATCTTTCAAGTTTGGAAGAATAAAAGAACTGGACGAGCCTTTTGTGCAATATGCAGAGAATAATTTATCAGCTCTCTATCTGTTATTTTCAACATAACTCTAGGCGCAATAGAACATCGAATAGGGCTAACATAAATCAATTTATCCACCACGAAATTAATGCAGGAACAAACCTCATGCACATCATTACACTATCAACATTATTTCCGTTTTCGCTAAATTCAGCCACACCAAACTTCGAAACAGTAAGTCTGGAGGAAAATCAGGTCCAGTTAAGACGCCTTGTTAATTCCGACATTTTTGTGTGCTATATAAATTTTAACCCCTAGCAATCTCAAGGCGAGCTATAATAACGAATAAGGCCACACCACTACACTACCAACATCCTGTTTGAATGAAGCATAGATCTTATCAACCATTAAACAATAATTGATTGCGCATGTGGTGGTAACAATTCTTTAAATCAAGTTTTCGAGCTCAAAGTAAACACCAATCCCATTGTATTTAACCAGACTTCGAACAACATAACTGGCGGTAGTTTTGTTATGTTGTTCAACGACTAGTTAAATTCGTGTTTACTTCAAGTTCGCAAACTTGATTTAAATAATTGTTACCACCAGCCGCGCAATCAATTATTGTTTAATTGTATCTTAAATACTGACTGTAGAACAAGTGGCGCGGAACCCATTAATTAATTAGTATAAGTCGTGTCTATCAAATATAAGTTTTTTTCCGCTCTGCGATAGTCCACGTGAATTCAATTTCGTATCATAGGACGAAATCAAACCCTCGTTTTTGGATTTTAGAACTGCCATTATTTGTATGCCCGTATAAGTATTGACCGAAAATTAAAGACCGTTAACCTAACCAACCTCCGCTATCCAATACAATTTTATGTCGAAACACAGGTTTCTGCGAAAATTTGATGGGTTTATACCAGTAATAGTATTTAGAAAATTAGTTAAAAATTCATTACGTCGTATTCTTTCAGTATTTTACAGCGCAGCACCAAATTGGGTATGAAATCCGCTTGAGGTGAAAAATATTTGGTTAAATTCGGATCAGCTGAAGAGTAGGTGCAAGCAATATTTTCATAACCATAGATATGTTAATGATTAATATTTCCATTTATCGTAAATATCCGCTTATTCGATGCAAGAATCGTAATGATATTTTATCTCAGTTCCAGAAGTAATGATAAAAACAATTAAACACGATAGCACAAAACACCCAGCAATAAACCAAAGAATTCAGCATGTAAGCCGGCTAACTAGAGCTAGTCAAACACATTAAGTTATAAAAACAAACGCTCAAAACTGTGAATTTTGAAATATATATATATATGAGTATTTCATACATAAATTGATGCATGGGTGCATTTATTTATTTGCGCGTTTTTAAGTTTTTATACCTGTATGAAATACATATTATATGTGCATAATTGGATATATTAATGTATGCAAGTATGCACGTTGTTATTATTTGAGTGAATGGTTATGTTTTTGTGTTTGAATTTAGGCACCAGACTTCAATAAAATTGCTATGGCCGTGACATTACCCGACAAATAAACGAACATTGATTGAATTGGCGGTGATTGCAATTATTTATATATAAATTTTATATAAACTGCAAATTTAAACAAATATGCCAATATAACTAAGCATTGCCGAATGTAAAAACAGGCAATTCATTCAGTAGATTGGTCTCTTTATTATTGGCAATTCTATACCTACTGCGCAGAATTCGCCGCGGAAAGGGCTTTGGAGTTCCGCTCAAACTACTGAGCCACCCAGACAGTAAGTGAAATTTTTTTCAATAAGGACTAAACCGATCTAAATGATGAATTGCCTTTCTATTTTCTGCAATGCTTATGTTTATAATGGAACAGGTTTTGTTTCAAGTTTATTTAATCTGAACTATATGGATGCGTGTTTCCATAATGATAACTTACTTGAAATTTCCGTTGATTTGTGGGTACCTGATCAGAACAACAAAACAGTGTAATGTTAACATTATAATGCTGTGTGTATTCCTAGCTCAAAAGCTTCAAAAAAGTTTATCTATTTGGAAGCAGCGTTGATGCGTAGAAACACTTTCAGATTGTTTTAGCAGATTACAAATATTGGGAATGTTCAGTTTATAAAATTCCTAACTACTGAATTTGTGCAATATGCAGAGAATTTATTCTAAATGCGTGAAAAGATGCAGCTGTGGCGCCGATCTACAAAATACTACTATCAGCCATCTATCGATCACTGTTTCATTTGGTTCTGCAAATCGAAATTTTGTACGTCAGTACACAACCTATATACCTCCTTTTCACTGTCGGCCACACCGAATTACGAAACAGTTTGTCTGGTTGATACGCTTTATTAGTCCAGTCATATGTGTACAACTTAAGCCAAGCGATCTCAAACTACATTCGGTATAACAAGAGAAAAGCTGTGACATTTATTGTAATGCCGTTTCATCTTAACATGAAAATTCGGAGCTGGATTGTTGGAAAAATATGAAATTCTTGCTGCCCTTTTGAATATTATTCGAAACCAGTTTCGACTGCTAACGGCAATTCAGTTCAAGGTCATCTAAAAATTAAAAGCTCTAGGTGTGCAGTGATGATCACTCCTGTGCACCCATCTACGCTAAATAGTAATTTCTAGCACATGCGGTCATGAATAATTTGATTTAAATGCTAATGAATTTCTTTAGTGGCCGTAGAGCAGCTGCGTGTTTAGCAAATATATGCTCACGCGTAAACTACTCTTTTCATTTAAAGTAAATATCCTCCTATTCGATTTAGGATTCATAATGATAATTTCCAGACAATACCTATAGTTATAAGGGCAACAATTTAAAAGGATAGCAACAAACACCCAGCAATAACATATAGAAATGAACATGAAAGCCTGCAAAATGGAGCCAGTTATAAAAAACAATGATCAAAACTTTGTATGCATATAGATACATGAAATAATGCATGAATACATTTATTTATTTATTTATTATGTGTATAATGTATCTATGAATGAATGTTTGTTTATGCACGCATTTATGCTTAAATGTATGTTTGTTCAAATATATTCAAATATATTCTTATATACACATATATACACACAAACTACATATATATGCATAAATTCACATAGTTATTTATGTATGCATTCACGTATGTGTGATTATAGTTGTTATTATTTACGTAAATGATTGCATATGCATGTATGTGTGTGAATGTATATGTCTGCATACCTAAAACAAATTGCTTATGACAGAAACATTAGCCAACAAATAAATGATCATTTGTTTCACGGGCAGTTACAATTATTTAGGTAAAATTTGTAGTTATATATATACATAAATTTGCCAGTATAAACTACACATTGCCAAATGTAAACACAGGCTATTCATTCGTAGTTCCGCTCAAACTGAGCAACCCAAAACCAACGTGAGGGGACACCACTTGTACCAAATTCCCAAGAAACTCCATGAAATTGGAGCCGGCTTATCCTCCAAAAGGAGTCAGCCGCAGTAAAGTAAGTAACGTAATGAGCTCGCGTAAAAGACGTCACGGCATAATTCGCCTTTTCTACCTTGTGCAAGGCTTAGCTTATGATGGTTTGTTTTTTTATTCATGCTCATTTAGTCTGAGCATGAATGCTTGCTTACGTAATGACAAATTGAAATTTCCGCCTGTTTCTGGGTTCCTGATCGGATTTTTAAAAATATAAAGGGGAAAATAACCAAGAAAGTTCACCAACTGTGTAAATTTAACATAAAAATGTTTGTGTATTTTGTATGCTGAACTTGTTCCAACCTATGAACGGAATCTAGCCACATTGCAAACGGCCAATGAAGTGATAGAATAGCCCTTCCGTTATGTTAAAAGACGAATAACGTATTTCTTAAACTCGTCAGGAACGGTAAAACTGGTCGAATGAATCGAGGACGCAACAAAATCTATCAAACTCGGAAGCATAAAGGAACTGCACGCAATATGTAGATTAAGTGCGTGAAAGGTCGATGCCCTGCGCCCATCTACAAATCAGTAGTATCGGCGTTATTTAACCAACAACGAAAAGTAAGTTTGCCACCACGAAATGGATGCATGGACAAAACTCATGCACTTTGTTGCACTACCAAAATTGTTGCTTTTTGCCCATGCTGGCCGAACAAAACTACGAAACAGTGAGTCTGGTGGATAATTGGTTCATCTTTCTGTGTGCTAATCATAAATATGAAGCAAAAAGTAAATTTCAACACCTAGCAATCTTAAACTACACTCAGCATAACGAGAACTTTGCAGTGGCATTAATCGTAATACATATATATCTAAAGTTCGGAGCTGTACTGTTTGAAAAATAGGACATTCTTATAATCCTATTGAGGATGAGCCGATTTTTGTCCGCTAAAGTAAATTCAGGTCAACGTAATTACAAAATCAGTTGCTCCTGTACAGTACCGATCGACCTTATGCACTCAGATCTAAAATTTCCATCCACGCCAAATACAATTTTCTAGCACTCGCACAGCCATAAACATATCTTATGCAGCAATGAGTAATTCGATCGTAAATGCTGATTCATTTCTCCACTATAGAAATGTCGCACGGACCTAGCCGTTTTTATCAAATACTGGTTCTACTTTCGCACTGTACCGAACGACGAAATCAAACCGCTAATTATTATTGCCTACCATAATTAGTATGCCCGTATACATTTTGCGAACATAAATCCTCGTCATCAAATACACAATTTCGGAACACTGGGGTTTCCACGCAAACTTGATGTTAATTTGGCAAAATTAGTTGAAAATTCATTACGTCGTATTCTTTCAGGAATTTACAGCGCAGGACCAAATTGGAAATGTAACCCGCCAGAGGTGAGAAGTAAATCATTCTCGAAATTCGAATGAGGTGAGAGGCAGTATAATTGTACGTTAATTGACGAACAATATTCACATTGTTCCTAACCCCAGATATGTTAATGCTTATTTTTCTTCTCATTCAAGGTAAACATCTGCTTATTCTATTCAAAATGCCAGAGCAAGATACATACATTACCTTATTCATCAAAAAACAATTTTATCACTAAAACACCGAACACCTCGCAATAACCTATAAAGAACATCCGCCTGAAAGCCGGCCAACGGGCGCAACGGCGAAAACTGCGTGTGCATGTTTTTAGCTATACATGAATATATTCAATTTGCATTCACAATGACTTCATGCATATATTAACGTATGTGTGTTATTATGTATGTGTGTCATTACAAATGTATGAAGTACGTATCTGTGAATGAATTTGTGAGTTTGTATGCATGCATTTTGGATGTATTTGCATATTTTCCCACACACATACTCATTAATTTTATATATATATATATATATATATATATGGAAATTTTGCTCACATATGTGGATGTTAATGTATACATTAATTTTTTGCGAATTCGTCTTTATAAATGCACCTGAAGCTAACAAAATTGCATAGATAACTTTTTTATCAGTAAAACTTGGAGACAAAAAACGAACACCGGTTGCACGAGCGGTGACTAAGATCATTTACATAGATTTCAATTCCATTATATACATATATTTGCAGGTATAAACTAAGCAGGGCCCAAGATACAAAAGGCTATTCATTCGGTAAATTAGTTTCGTCCTTATCGGGAATTCTACCCATACTGTGTGGAATTTGCGGCGGAAAAGGCTCCAACCCGAGCACGTCCACTTCGGAGTTCCACTCCAAAAATGAACCAACCAGATAGTACGTGAAGATTTTCCAATAAGGACGAAACCGGTCTACTGGATGAACTGCCTATCTACTTTGTGCAATGATTGGTAAATTCATGATTAAAATGAGACAGGTGTTTTGCAGACAATATTTTTTGTTTCCTTCTTATTTAATCTGAGCCATGTGGTTGCTTGTTTACTAAATAATCACTTACTTGGAATTTCCGTCGATTTCTGGGTACCTGATCGGATGTAAAAAGAGGTTAAGTGGAGAATAACCAAAGCATCGGTTCAACAAAAGTGAAAGGTTAACTTTATAACGCTTTTAGTCCATACTGATTATTAGTAAAAAGCCGTGAGACATAGAAACCCATTCAGATGGTTTTACTAGATAATTTTATCAAAATTGGAGAAATTTCTAACCACTGCATTAAACGTTAAAAGATGGATGTAAAAATAGCTTATTTTAATGAAGTGATCGAGACTTCCAAACTTATCAAGATGTTTGTAGGGATAAAGGAACTGCACGAGCCTATTTGTACAATATGCGGAGAGTAATTTATTCGAAATGTGTTAAAAGATGAAGATGTGGCGCCGGTCAACAAAACAGTACCAACAGCCCTTTATCCGTCGCTATCATTTGGCTCTGATATTGTCTTACAAAGAATTCAAATCTGGCTATAAAATCAACTCAGCGACATGAAACTTCGAAACCGTGAGTCTGGAGGTAAATTTTTTTCAGTTGAGCCGCGTTGTTAGTTCTTTTATATTGGTGTATAATTTCGAAATCTTTATTACCATATTAATTTCAACGTATATCAATCTCAAACTACACCAAAAATAAATTTGCAGTGCCATTCACTGTAATGCAATGTTAAATATTAGACATAAGCAGATAAACTGTCCATCCACGCTAATTAATATTTTCTAGCACACAAACGTCATAGCTTATGCTGATTCAAATAAATATTGACTAAGAACAGTAGCGAGGAACCCATTAATTAATTGATTAGTATACAAGCCGTGCTTACCAAATATAGGTTCTATTTTCGCTCTGTCATAGTCAATCTGAATTCCATTTCATAAAATCTGTATCAAAAGTTCTAATGAAACCAACTAATCATTACTGTTTTAGGATTGCAGTAATGTCGTTATCGGTATGCCTGTATATGGTGTCAAATGTAAAAACAGTACCTCAGATACACTTCAATATCGGAAGACCAGGTTCCCGCGTCAATTTGATAGGTTAATGCCTAATAATAATATCCAGAAAAACTAATTCATTACGTCGTATTCTTTCATTTTTTCAGCGCAATGTCAGACTTAAAACGTGAGAAATTCGGATCAGGTGAAGATTAGGTTCAATTAAAACTACACGTTAATTGACGCAGAATAATAACTATTCATAACCATAGAAATGCTAATGCTTTTATGGTAAATATCCACATTCGAATCAAGATTCGTAGTAATAAATTCCAGACAGTACCTAAAGAATTTACTTATTAAACGAGAAAAAAAAATTCAACACTATAGCAACAAAGCACTTCGAAATAAACAATAGAAATCAGCATAAAAGCCGGCTACATTTTTGCCAGCTGTCCGCTTAAAGTTTAAAAAACAACGCTCAGAACTGTAAATGCATGTTGATATTATATATATATATATATATATATATATATATATATATATATATATATATATATATATCTTAACATCTGCAGAAAAAATAAACGAACATTGATTGCACCGGCGTTTATAACAATTATTGAAATTTTGCGATTTTGATAGAAACTGCAATTCCATTATATGCATAAATTTGACAGGAAAAGCTAAACATTGCGAAATGTAAAAACAGGCTATTCATTCAGCAATTATTATAATCAAGGTTGCGGTCTTGATATAAACACCTGACCCATTAATTACTTATATATGTCAGTATAAACTAAGAATTGTATAGTGTAGAAAAGGCAATTCATCCAGTAGACCGGTTTCGTCCTTATTTGCCGCGGACAGGATACGAACCTGTTCGTTTAATTTTTATTCATTCAGCAGACTGGTCTCGAACTTATTCACGCACTGTGCAGAATTTGCCACGGACAAGGCTCCAACCGAAGCATGTCGACGTCGGAGTTACGCTCAAACCACCAAGTTACCCAGACTTTAATTGAGAACGAAACCGATCTATTGGATGAATTACATTTCTACTTTCTGCAATGCTTAGTGTATGGTGGTAAATTCATATTTCTAGTGGGACTGGTGTTTTGCTGTCTTTTGTTTCAAGCCCATTTAATCCGAGCCATATTGATGCTTGTTTAGGTTATTATCACTTACTTGAAATTTCCGTCGATTGGTGGGTACCTGATCAGATGTAAAAAGAGATTAAGCGGAGAATAACAAAATATCGATTCAAGAACAGTATAAGGTCAACATTATAGCGCTGTGTATTTTTTATTCTCAACATGCGGAACGCCACAGCTTAAACACACCATCGTCTTAAAAGCTAGGAGTTGGAATCCTAGCTCAAAAGCTTCAAAAAAAGTTTACTACTAACAGAGCAACATGAGGACCAGTCATTTTGTTACAACACAGATTAGGTCGTTTCGCAATTTTTCATCCTTTTATTATTAGTGCTACCGAACAAAAGCCTATATAACCAGGCTATAGTTCTTTTTTGATCTGTCCGAAGGGTTGAACGCGATTCAATTACATTATACAAGATTATGGTTACAAATAAAACGTAATGAACATAAATTAATCAACATAAATTAAACATTTATAGTGAAATAAAAATTTTAAACAAAAATCAGTAAGCAAACAGAATAAATATTGGTCAAAACAAAAATCAAGCTTGAGTGAAATAACGCGTGTCATGCAACAGTGTCGATCACTGTGGGTCAGACTAGAGGAATGATGAATTAACAATAATACGAGTTGTATCACCCTTGGCGTATTTATTTATTTAGGTTATAGTCCGTTAGGATGTATGTTGGTAAAAAAAAATTAGCTTGATCGGTGCCTTACTGCCAGCTATCTCCCGACGGATATACTTTTTGCTGTGAATCAAGGACGTACTTTGTTTCAGATGCCTATTATAGGCTATACACTATTTTCACTATCGCCGAAACTATTTTTTGAGTTGAACGAAAAATTTTCTAACTGAATTATTCTTTCGGTTTTAGGTAAGCTACAAATCACATTAAATTTACGAAATAACCGCACCCTGGCGTGCTATCAATTTCTTATTTAGTTAATGAGCACATTTCGTCGGCTAGACGTGAGTCACAACTATTCACAATATTTGTATTATTTCAAGCGTTATCATATCAGTGAATAAAAAACTATAACAAGTGAAATCTTGTAAAATCTGGCGGAAAGCAAGGTACAATGGAGGCTCAAATAAAATCAACCTTAAGGTATGTAATTGTTTTTTGTGTGCACTTCATGCTTCGTTTGTTTTATTTCTTCTCGGCTGCACAGATCTCTAATGTTAGGCAGCGTAATTCGTTGAAAAATGAATTACTTTTTAATGGAACTGAACCTCTAGTAGTTACATTAAGACTAATATTGTGATTCACACGCTGATAGACAGACTAAAGCAAAATAGTACACATCTCAACAGAAAATATACATGAATAGACACACATGCGAAGACTACATCGATTACTCACCCTCCAATTTCTCTAAATTTGATTCAAGAACTGACTGATGACCTTCTGGCAGATTATTCGCAATTTCATCTGAACGCATATATTCATTCACATTTACAAATGCATATGGAAATAATTACTAATTTATGATCAAAAAATGAATGTGATCCTATCATTAGGTGCCATTGAAAAAAATTAAAAATCTATTCGATATCTAAAACGTCCATTTTGGACGTTGGAAAAATTGTGCCTGTTGTTATGGTTTTAATCGTTCGTGGTGTTGTTATTGTTGTTACGGGACATATTTGATGGAGATTCCTTCAAACTGCATTATTAATTTTATCTAGTGGTTACTCGCTGTCTTCATATGCCAAGCCTATGGTAGTAATTCAGTCCACTGGGGCCCTGGGACTCACAAAATTGTGGCTTACGTTGAACCACCGTGTCTCGACATTTGATTCAGAAAATACAGGTATCTACAACATACCACAACAGGCCAACAGCGAAAATTAGATTTAATAGACTGAACACCTATATTTGCTTCCCTATCAAAAGGCGACTGGTGATGCTTCCTCTCTTGTAACGGAACAGACCAAACAGACCAAACAGACCAAACGCAAACAGCACTTTCTGATTTTCATAAGCAGTTTCTCAATTGGCTAATTTAATGAGCTCTTGCTTCGCTAGAGGGTAGTAGAACACAAGCGCGGCATTCGCATTGGTATCTCATTCGGGCATATTTTACAAGCCCTACCTAACTTGCTGCTCACATATGGCCTATGCTAGATTTTGCGTAAGCAATCTAGTTCTAGTAGCTGCGTAAATTTCATACGTAGTTTGTTCTTTTCTCTCGGATGCACAGATCTCTAATGTTAGGCGCGATTCGTCAGGTTTAGTTCTCAGTGTAAAAATGGATTAATTTTCAATGAAATTGAGCTTCTAGTAGTTTCTTTAAGACAAATATTGCAAATCACACGCTGATAGACAAACAAAAGTAAAAAAAATATACATCTCAACTGAAAATATATATAGACAGACACGCATGCGAGGACTACATTAATTACTCACCCTCCATTTTCTCTAAATTTGATTCAAGAACTGATTGATGATCTTCTGGCAGATTATCCGCAATTTCATCTGAACGCATATATTCATTCATTCACATTTACAAATGCATATGAAAATAATTACTAATTTATGACCACAAAAATGAATGTGATCTTATCTTTAGGTGTCATTGAAAAAAATGATATCCAAAACATTGTTCATTTTGGACGTTGTAAATATTGTGCATTCAATTATCGTTGTAATCCTTCCTGTTGTTACGGGGACAGTTTATTGGGATTCCTTTTAACTACATTATTATCTCGTGGTTACTCGCTATGGTAGTAATTCATTCCACCGGGGCCCTTCTAATTCCCAAAAATGTAAATGTATGCTGCCCTACCAATAGTATTAAAATGAAAACAAATCAGAAAACAATACGTCATCTTTAAGTATGATTAGTATAAATCCATCACGTTTGTGAGCACGAAAATGACACAAGCATCAATAAATCACAACAGAAATACTTTAGCAATATAAAGTTGATCATTCACTGTCACATGTAGTTGCGCTAGAACTGTTTATGGATGAAACTCTTATATCTTAATGGCGCCTGCGAAGGCTTAACCCTGTTAACGATAGCAAAATATGACGGGCATCTCCCATCACGTGTCAATATTTTCAAGTTTTGCCTTATACACGAGATTGTAGTTGCTCTACATGACTTGATTCTCAAATTGATCCCAACTACATTCTAACTATCAATCAAGTCAAATGAATTATACCGAAAGCTTTAGATCTCTAGCGAAACGTGTGGCGGTCCGTGACCATTCACACCGATTATTTCACTCGTACATCGATTAAACAAAATCTAGATTTATAATTAAAAATAACTGCTTCTAAGCAGGCATTATAAACGGCCCAATAAATAAACACACAAATGTAAGCATATAAGAGAATTAAAAAACAAGGCTAGTTAGTAAACTCAAAAACATTTTTTATCAAATTTAAATTAACAAAAGTTAATGAAGCGAAATAATTAAATTTTAACAGAAGAATGCCACTTACCATTGGAAATATCTAAGGAGGTAAAAATAAAAGTTAATTTAGAGCCAAAACATCTACAAAATGCAAAATGGGCTATGAAAAACAATTCATCAAAAATGAATACGATGCAAACATCTCTGACACAAGAGCCAGGTAATTAATCTATTCACTGTCGCGCAATGTATTTGGTTCAATTACTCAATCCCATCGAAAAAATGGATCTACAGGGCCGATCGCTGCAAAAATACGGGTCTTCTACGTAACAGGCTAGGTGGGAACCACTTCATCTTCCTTTGCTCTTTTACGACTTCGATTTTAATTTTAACAGTACCCCAAAATAATTCAATAAAGTTTGTTTATAGTGTGTAATGAAACGAGGACAGACGAGCGATGATGCACGCAAAACAAAGGAAACTAAATTAAACCTGCCCTCCGTGTGACGTGCATCAATGGAAAAATAATTTTAAAAATAAGAATCGTAAACTAAAATAAAAGCTCACTATAATAAATATAGCTAATTATGAAGATCGTTATTCTATAAAACCCCAAACAGCAAAATGAATCGTATATATTGTTTTATTAAGAGAAACCATTCACTTGTGTCATTTATTTGATTCAAGCTCCACCAATTTCAAGCTTACAACTGTCGATTTGAAAGCAAAACGCGCGTTAATATAAATTATTTCTGTATCCTGGTTCATTTTTAAAAAATAACTATTTTACTAATCTAAAACTAGTTAAAGAACTTGTTATAAGTTTGTCTGATCAGACCAAACACAAACAATTATTGGTCTGAGCAAAAATAGGCTAATGGGACTACTAATAATATCGCAAGTAACAAATTAGATTGCATTAAAAGGACCCAAAAAACATGAACTCTAAGCTGAAATAAATAGTAACTGTTATCCATTAATTTAATTGTAAAACCGAGCCTATGAACAATAAAATTTCACTTTAAAAATCAGTAAATATTTCAATAATTGGCTAAAATAATTTTAGAACTATATTCACTATAGCTTATCTTTTGGCTGCAATTACGCCACACGTTGCACTATTAGTTTTATGATGAATTTACCTGAATTTAAGAGTAAATGTTAAAATAATCTTATGGCATTTCAACGTTGTCGGCTATTCTAAACGTCACGTATACTGATTCTCTGAAAAGATCAGTACTACGATAGTCAAGTTGACTACATCGCATGATAAACCGAATACCTTCAGCTTCACTACCGCAACCGTTGCACAATTTATTTAGTGTATTTTGCATGTATTGAGGCATGCTACAGGTTAGTACGTTGCTCTCCGAGCAAATTAGTTTTGTTTTTTTCAGTAAAACACAACGCTTCACTGCATCTCAATAACCATACAAACGAAAAACAAGGGTAACGTTTAGAGATATCAAATTGGTTCAAAATATTTTGGGATGCAAAATTGGATTTTTTTGTAAGATATTATTACTTTATTATACACATTACTTAAGATAGCACAAATTATAAATCTTAATTTGAAGATATTCGTTTACCTTGGTTTTGAGCATATACGTCAGCCGGAAGGGAAAATAGCGCAACCAAAACAAGTACAGCAAATAAGTATTTGACAGAGAACTCCATGTCTAGAACGATCACAACACCAGAATCAAAACACACTTATGGCAAAAACGGCGAAACAAAAATGCTGTCACAGCGACAGAGAGGAAACTTAAAGCTAACGATTTCATTGGGCGAAAGACAACAGCCAATGATCTTATTCTAATGTCTATTTCGGACATAATAGAAATGACAATTTATTTACGTTTGCGTCTATATTATTGTTGTGTTGTATTTTAAAATATCTCTAACATATAAACGTTATATTATGCATCATCCATATTTTGTACATTGGCGTTTATGTACGCTTATTGTCAGTTGTTTGTCCATATATTTCCATTAATGTTAATGTGTGCGTGTGTGTTTGTTCAAATGTGATATTCTTTGACAATATTAATGAACTCTCAACCTTTCTTTGTCCATTTTTGTCAATTTCATGATTTCGGTATCTTACTCATTCATTAATGTTCACAAAAGATTTGCAAACGCTGAAATGTGTTTAAGACCAAAATGCACACATAAGTCACAAGTGAATGAGAACCAAAATAAAACTAAGTACACAAACACATACACATACAAACTAGTACACATTGAGATAAATATCAAGCGTCGTTATTTTAATGGGCGATGCTTTGGCCTTGTTTAGCAAGTAATGAGTCAGGCCGGAATTTTAAGTTTTGAATATATGTACTATATTCTGGAAAAGTCAATAAGTTTTATCCGTTTTGCGAGGCCTAATAATTAATGTGCTCTATTTTCACCTGCATTAGGACAAAAGACTTAGAAATCCACTAGCGTTGATGATGGTGGGTGCTGGTTCTCTCAGGGTTGTAAATACCGATTCGAATATTGTTAAACCATGTGGAAAATAATTATTTCAATTATGATTTGGGCATAAAATGAAACTAAATCCAACATGGTGTTACAATAATAATAATGATGCTACAAGTTGGTCTGCGTTTTGAAAATTTTGATCGAACTATCGCCATTGTCAGGTGTCGATCTTCCCGGATCGATATAAAACCACGACGGAATACCTGCTGGCGGGCAGTAGTCTATAATGTTACCTGATTCTTTCTATCTCCAACAAGGGTGTTTTGTATCCTGTCCACATTTTGATCTTGAATATTTCTATTGTGATTCCGAGTATGGAAAATATCCGGCGCAAAACTGTAGACCGTTAGCGAAACACTCGTATCGGAGGAAAAATAATCGGATAAGTTCGCAATATCCTATTGCGTAATAAAGATATCATTTAAGTAGTAATGTGTTTATAGAAATTTTAAAGCGCAGTAGAGCTACGCTAATAATTCTAAAGTGGCTACATTCCTATTATCATTAACTGGTAAATTGCCCATCATTAACATCAAAACAAGCCAACCTGGCACGCCTCGGTAGATTGAATTAAGATTTGGCGTCTTACTTTCTTGTATTGATGGCCACCGCTTTGAAATTCAAAAATATTCAATTAGAATAGGCTAATCCAATCGAGATTTTTCTGAACAGGTTTTAATTATTTAATGTTTGTTTAAAGTTTGTGCAGTTGAGCGAAACACTAACCTTATGTTACCTTACCAATCAATGAGTGCTTACCAATGTCGCGTTTTGCGTACGCGGGTTGTAGCTTTGCACCGACAGTTTCACAATCCGATTGATCACAATTTCCATTTCCTTTTTGTCTTCGATCGGGCTGGGTTTGTAATTGTCCCAATGGAAATGCGGTTCTATCACATCTTATCATTGGGACAATTAAAAACCCAGCCCGATCGAAGACAAAAAGGAAATGGAAATTGTGATCAATCGGATCTTTGTGAAACTGTTTGTGCAAAGCTAGAAACCGCGTACGCAAAACGCAACATTGGAAAATATGAAGCTGGCACTCCGAAATCGAATTTTATTTAAATGAGTGTTTATTTGCATAACACTAATATATGTTGCGAAAGCTGCAAAAAGTTCAAATTTGTGACTGTACAGAAATTGTTCAGAAGACATTTCCAGTCAAGTTCAATATATGCGAGGCTACTAGGGGTGAGAGCCGCATATTTAATTATGATCTTCTTAAATATGTATTGCAATTTCATCCTCGTTGGTCAGTATGGTTAAATACAATGGCATCGATGTTAATCCCATGTTGACAAAATGTATTTTAAGAAATGATTTCATCACTGGCACAATAAATAATTGCTTAATTTTAAGGCACACAATCTAGATTTAATGAAGTTCCAGTCTCTTACCAGTAAATGTAGATTACTTAGTTAGCATTTGCGAAGAAAATTCTAACTAATGTACAGTACTTTGAGTGCAATTATAAATCTTACTTGACGTTACGTGTTGGAAACTCGAAATAAATAATTATTTTTAAGGTACATTGCGAGTTGAGAATTCCGCTATCACAGTTCAAATTAAAGTAAGATAATTAGATTACATCAAAGCAACCAGCGATATATACGTATATATATATATATATATATATATATATATATATATATATATATATATATATATATATATATATATATGCATAACAGTATAAACAAAATATTGCATCAGGTAGCAAAGAACATTCACAAGTGGATCGGTTTCGTACTTATTTGTGACTCTTCAAGTACTGTTCAGAATTTTCCGCAGACAGCTCGAAAGTGAATAGTTCCAAGTAAAGACGAAACCTATCTACTGGATGAATTTCCTTCTCTACATTACACAAAGCTAAGTTTATAGTGACAAATGTGCGTATATAATGGAACTGGAGATTATTTCAAGATCACTACTATGAGGTTAGTAATTGTTATCACCGTCCGCGCAACAAATTTTCGTTACTGGATGAATTGCATTTGCTACCTTATAAAAATATTTGCAAGTAGAAACTAGGCATTTCATATCAAGATTGCAACATTGAATAGTTTATATCACCGTCCCCGCAAACAGTGATTGTTTAATTGATGAACATATTGTTGCAAAATGACAACAAATTGTACCAGCTTTCACTTCAAGATTTAGACTTCTACTGCCGACTTGGCTTGGTTTACAGAACACGTGGCATAATATTTTTGCATTCAGCGAAATTCACTAGATACTTGCAAGTTTAAACTATTGCGTAAAATAATTTAAATTCACATGGTAAGAATTTAGTTAGCTAACTTGCTGGTATTCAATTTGACACTACGATGTTACGATGATCAATTCAACTTGACGGAACTAACACAAAAGTAATATTTCTGTTAATATTATCACTATTACTACTAATATAATAACAATAATAACAATAATAATAATAATAATAATAATAATAATAATAATAATAATATATTAATAATAATAATAATAATAATAATAATAATAATAATAATAATAATAATAATAATAATAATAATAATAATAATAATAATAATAATAATAATAATAATAATAATAATAATAATTAATAATAAATAATAATAATAATAATACTAATAATAATACTACTAATACTACTACTAATAATAATAATACTAATAATAATAATAATACAATACACTACTAATACTATTAGTTGTGTGTAGAGGTAGTAGCAATATTATTCGTAGCATTGTTAGCAGAGGTAATTATACTACAAGTATTCGTGTTAATAGTGGTAACTCTGTTAAAGGTTGCATTAATATTATATTTTTCAAGCATAAATCGATCAAACTTGGATTTAAGTGCCATGTGTTCGAAATTCCATAGAAGACTTATTAATCAATTAAATTCTTTTGAATTGTGAACTTGGACTCATCATATGATTCAGAAAATTAAAAACATGTCTTAATGACAATTTCCACCCTCTGGAATATTTAATTGTATTTTAGATATTACGAAGTTAAATTATCAATTAAAAAATGATTAAAAATAAGAAATTGGGCCCGGTGAATGGTGACTCCTTTTACATCATAATAAAAACCCGCCGAGTGTTCATGGATTAATAAAAGTTCATAAAAATGGATACCCAATAAGAATTATTGAACGTGTTCAACACTCTCCAACTTATAAGATCTCTAAGTTAATTTAACATAGCATAAATAATACACTCACATTTTACGAAATACAATTTTATTAGCAACATCACTAAATATAAACTAGATAGGTTGATAAAATTTTAAATTTGGATTTGGTTTTGATGCGTAATAATATGCTCGTCTAATGAGCATTTGGTTGTTTGAATAGATTCCTAAATGTTAATCCGGAAATACTAAAAGGAACATTGATTGCACGGGTGGTGATAAAATTTACTTTTTAATCAAGTTTGTGATCTTGATATAAACACCTGACGCATTATGTACATACATTTGTCAGTATAAACTAAGTTTTGTATAGTGTAGAAAAGGCAATTCGTCCAGGGTGGCTTAGTGGATAGAACACCAGATTCCGAAGCAGACGTGCCCAGGTTCGTGCCCTGGACAGTACGCGATAAGTTCCAAACAAGAACAAAACCGGTCTACTGGATGAATTGCCTTTTCCAGACTATACAAAACTTAGTTTATACTGAAAAAATGTATGTACATAATAGGTCAGGTGTTTATATCAAGATCGCAACCTTAATTAAAAATTAATACTAGAAGGAAGCGATATGATCGTATTTCATACGATGGCATTAATTACCATTTGGATGACGTCAACTCATTTTACGTGTCATAAAGTATTTATCAACCAGATTATAGGTGATCCAATGGGTCAAGCTCTATCACTTCCGGTTGCTAACATTTATTTGCTCTATTTGGTGTCAACAATTTTAGAAAGGACAATAAAAATAAACAATCAATGATTGCGCGGATGATGGTAAAAATACTTTAAATCAAGCTTGCGAGCTTGAACTAAACACAAATCTCATTGTATTTAACAAGTCGTCGAACAACATAGCAAAAGGACACCTTGAAAACAGTCACTTAAGTTAAATGACGTATTTGTTATGTTGCAACTATGTGAAAATGAATTAACCAACATCATTGAACTAGATGATCTGATGAGCGATTTTAAAATCACGTCAGGCAGAGAGAAAAATGAGAATTTATCAAATTTTAAATGTCAAGTTGGAAAAAGTTGACAGACTTCAAAGAGGCATTTACCGAAAATAGAAATACATTTGAATACTCCTTAATTTAATGCCTAATTGCCATTATCGATTGAAGATTTGAATTATTAAATCTTTAATATCTGGAATCTTAAGGAACAGCGATTTTAAACTTAGAAAAAATAATCCTAAATATGTATGAAGTACTTCAATTAAATAAGTACCCATTTAAAGCCATAGAGGCTGTAATGAGTGTAGTTGTAGGAAGATTTGACGTTGAACCCTATAAGAAAAAAATAGCAGGAATTCCTAGTTGGCTTACAGATATTGATTATACTTGATTCAAGGTTAGGAAGGAAAGAGAAAACGTTGATTGTGAAACATAGAATAGTAGATATTTTAAAACAAAAATATGCATAAGACAGCTTAATTTCTAATCGAATGAAAGAGGTCGCATTATTGGATATAACTGGTGCTTAGGAAATAACTTTTCATGATTGTAATCAAGTATATTTAGGAGAAACCATGCGACCGATTAAACTTAGAAAGAAAGAAAATAAATCTGTATTTAAGTATGGTCACGTTAATAAAAGAGCTGGCTTTTAATTCGTTGATAGCTGGCCATTAAATAAACTGGGACCATTGTTAGCGAATGGCACCCCGCCAACTTAAACGCCTAATAAAATTATATAAAGAATCTTGACCTGACCCATTATGTACACACACCTGTCACTATAAATGAAGTATAGTATAATACGGAAAAGGCAATTCATCCGGTTGATCAGTTACGTCCTCATTGGGAACTCATCATGTACTGTCCAGAATTTGCGTTGGGCAGGGCTCAAATCTAGGTACGTCTGCTTCGTAATCTTGGGCTCTGATCACTGAACCATTCTGCCGAACACTAAACAGAATTTTTGGTTAGTCTTTCTGTGGCAATGGCCACCTTTAAGACAAATAATGAACAAAAGGTCTTATCTAGGGCAGACAGTATTTCAACAGAAATTCCTCGCAGAAGCGTCCGTATAAGAATGAAGCAGTCAGCCCAATGAGAAAAGCAGACTTAGAGCTGAAGTGAACATAAATTAATTAATGTGTAAATTTGTTTTATTAAATCGATGCTCGTTGTGCGAGCAAAATTCTATATATAATTGAGTAAAAATAAAGCATTTAAACGAACATTGGTTGCGCGGGTGGTGATAACAATTATTATAATCAAGGTTGCGGTCTTGATATAAACACCTGACCCATTA
>JAQBSW010006859.1:0-45312 GCA_029291075.1 Eudiplozoon nipponicum | reverse complement strand
CTCTAGATTACAGTTTGTATCACTGCAAACTTTATGGTTTCGGAGGATGTGCTATTGCATAAAAGTTTTGCATTTGAACCAGTGCACTGGTGCCTATATGAATCCAATAAGAAAGAGTCATGAAGTTGTACATTTACCAATTTTATTATATGATGGAACATGTGTGGTTTGAATCCAAATAAAGATATTCTATTCTATACTATAACTACTTATTCTCAGCCAACTTGGCACCTAATGGACTTTATGACGTTGTACGGCATTTGCTTATAAAATGAAAATTTTGTTGGGTATATGTGTTCTCTCTAAAGTCGTGGATTTCTGGTGAATTTTTTTGGGTATATGCTCTATTCAATTTTCCTACGTACCAAACTGCACCGTACGTATTCGACCAACTCAATTGCGGAAGATTTCAATTTTTGGAAGCTGTTACTGTGACGTGTTTTGTGAAGGAACTAATTCATCTGTGTTGTGCCTTCATTCAACTGCGGAAGATTCTCTTTCAACTGTGGAAGTTGTTAGTGGGTAAGCGTTTCGTTTAAAGTATATTTATACATTTTCATCTTGCCTATAAATTTATGCTTTTAAGATCCCGTAAGATTGTTAGAATGTCAGATCCAATTTTAGATATTAATCTTACTGTTTGGGATGGAGATAGTGAACTATGCTTTATGCGCGTAGACTCCGCTTTCTCCCCGTTTCTTGATTAAGACAGTCAACAAAATCTGTCAAGGGTTTTGCTAAACTACCTACTGAATTGCAGCGACGGATTTATCATAAGCTTGAGGCCATTAGGAAGCTATCTAATCCAATTTTGGGCCTACAAAACGAAAAAAAATCCTTGCTTGGACTCACAGAAACTGAGCAGATAATAAATAAATACACACAGTTGGACATGCCAAACCTTGGCCCCATCGAGATTTTGAGAGAATTACGGAAACTTTGGTATAAAACCAATATTTCTGACCATGAGGCTGACGTTGTTTTTATTAACAATCTTCCACAAGCATTAAAACTATTTGCCAGACAGCTTCCCAACACTCTCTCTATAGGTGACTTATCTGAGAGATGTGGGTTAGAATATAGAGTTTTGGAACCTGAGGTGATACCGTCATCCTTTTGTTTACCCCGCAAGATGATAGGCTCTCCTCTTTAGAGAGGACAGTTGCGAACATGGCTTAAGTTCTAGAAGGATTGGCCATATCGCAATCCGAGCTAAATCAAGTGAATGCTCGACCGAAATTCATGCCCAAAACGGTAGGCGGCGATCGAGATCTCCACAATCCTTTAAGAGATATGCCTCAAAAAAGGGTGTTATAACTGCTAGAAGGTTTTTTATTCATGAAAAGTCTGTCTTTGTCGTTCCGAAAAATTTCCGAATGAGTGTCAATTTCCACAGCTGACGGAGAGGACAACAGACCGCAGGCACAAGGGTGCATCAGCATCGGGAAACGTCTGGCGCAGGAAGTAGAAGACCGTACTTTCTGCACATCAACGGCATCAACGGCGCTACAGGGAAGAAGCCAACTACAATCCGACATCCCTGTCGACTCTTTTCGTCCACGCCGAATTTTTCACATAGAGAACCAAACAGACAATACCGGTCGCAATCACCAGCCTACTTGTTTGCATGACCCGGCCAAACAGCCAAACGAACTTCTGCACCTTCTTGGTTTCAAAACTGGCGAAGAGTACATCGTAGACACAGGTGCGGCAGTCTCAGTTCTCAAAGGTGATTCAATGGCCGAGATGTCGCTAGGCGTTCTTCTTGCAACAGCTACAGGCGAGCCATACCAACTTATGGCTGCCAATACCGCACACTCAACATAGGTCTACGACGTGAATTTTCCCACAACTTCATCATTGATAAGGTCTCACATAATATAATAGGCCTTGATTTCCTTCTAAAATTTCGGCTCATTGTTGATCTTGCCAATCAAAAGATCATCGAACCCTCCACCGGACTTGAACAAAGCTTTTGGACACTTGTCTCCGAGCGTTTGGAGTTACAGGTCATTCAGCCAACCCCAGTGCATCATTCAACAGAGATATCAGCAGCTCTTCGAAAATACAAATCGCTTTTCGATCTTAACAAATCCGATCTACGAGTCTCCAACACGATGCATCATATCGTCACAGAAGGAAAACCTATTGCACTCAAGAAGCGACCACTGGCTCCTGCTAAGCTGAAAGCTGCCCAAGAAGAATTATCAAGGCTTTTGGAGGAGGGAATCATCAGACCATCAAAAAGTTCATGGGCGTCACCACTGCACTTAGTCTCAAAATCAAATGGATCGTACAGAGCCTGTGGAGACTACCGTAAGCTAAATTCAGTGACAAAATCTGGTGCATATCCTATTCCAAATATTAACACTTTACTTGAAAAACTCAACGGCAGCAATTTCTTCTCAGTGATTAACCTCAGACAAGCCTACCATCACATCCCGGTAGCACCAGAGGATATTAAAAAGACTGCAGTCATCACTCAATTTGGCCTTTTCAAATATCTTTACATGACTTTTTGACTTAATTGTGCTACACAGACTTTTCAAAGATTCATGGACAATATACTTCGCGACGACTCTGCTTATTATATGTCATATCTCGATGACATTATGGTATTCAGTCCAGACTTAGAATCTCATGCCATGCATGTACGAAATGTCCTCTCATGCTTATCTAACCACGGACTCAAGATCAACTGTGACAAGACGCAGATTGAAACTACATCCGTGGACTTCTTTGAGCATCGTATCACGCCACAATGTTTTCAACCTTTACCGCCATAGGCGAATTGAATCAAGAATATCAAGTCACCGAAGACTGTTAGTGATTTGCAGAAAATTTTGGGAGTACTAATCTACTATCTCAAGTTCTTTCCAGGCATTTCAAGACAACTTTATCCTTTGTGCAGGCACCTGCGGACTCGAAAAGGACTTAGCAAGAATTCTATCATTGCTTGGTCATCCGAAGATGAGGAATTAATTCGACTCGATTGTACCGTCCTGTTATCCCACATTCTTCGACCAAGTATCCAGTGGTTAAAGGGCGTAATACCGGCTCCTACTGATGAGTCGCCAGTAAGCACGAAACGAATGTGCATGAGATTATACTTTCCGTTCGTGCTGCCTTTGGTTTATCCTTCTGGTCACAACTGAACTAATTTGTTACTAGGTTCGCAACACATAATACATACTTGCATATATATTAGCTCTTCGCAACAAACAGTATTTAACTGTGAGGCAATGTTCGTGTACATATGTTTTTATGAAGTTACCTATTATTTTAATGTATATATTTTTACAATATAATGTATTTCTCACACATGACATCACACGGCCTATTTTGGTATGACCAGCTACTTAGAGCTAACGCTTTCGTGTAGCAACACTAAGTAGTTATCAGCTTCATGTCATGGTACAGGCCACTTTCAATGCATATCTCAACTTCATCAATTGCACAAAGACTACTCTACAAATATCATGACCACAACGTCGAGCACACACTCTAGCTCCTTTGGTCGTATACAAACGCATTGACGACGATCCGGTCTGCCTAGGTTTTAACTTAAACCTGGCAACTTCAGAGGCGATTTACCTCGAAATCTTCACGCTGCGGCTCCCAAATCTTACACTGCTCTATTTTGCCTCACGCAGTATGAACGACCACTAGAGCTAAAAATTTGTGTAGCAATTCCTAGTGGTTACTTGGCAGTATATCATTGTTGAAGCAACCAACAAGCATATTTAAGCCCAGCATTTATGGTTCATTATTTTTTTTGCTTAATTTGGTTCGAACTCTGTCATGCATTTCTTATCTAGCCTCGCAGAAAGGATTTTTTTCTTTTTTTAGAGAGGAAAGTGATGTAACGACACAAATAAATTGCCGACATATTGCGTAAATTAAATTCCATTCGATTTACGCTGCAGTAATGAGAAAAAAGCGAAACTTTCCGTTAACCAATAGTGTGCAAGTAGCCATATATTTCTATGACATGGCTATTTAAGAACGGCATATTTACCATGCAGTTCAGTTGTCGCGTTTGCATTCTGCTTTGCGTTACGTGTTTATGCTGTCTGCTGTCATCACCTACGCTGATTATTGGATTGTCTTCACCAAAAATTGGCAACATCAGTGACGCCAATCTTGTTGCTGTACAACTAGAGAGACAAGCCAATTAATGCAGAACTTCAACGAAGTTTCCACATCGAGATTACAACGCAACAACAAAAGGAACCACAGCCCAAGTCAACCCAAGAATCTAGGACGTCTTCACACTTACGGAACTTCTCGGCATTTGCCGGAGAACGCACGACCGGCCCTGTTAAGGACCCCCTAACAGTACATAACTCTTAATTTATGGCACTTTAACCGAGTTTGTAACGTCGTACGGCATTTACTTGAAGCTGGGACGTTTACATATCATACGTGTATTATGTAAAATGTTGCAAAGTAAATGAAAATTCACTGTTAGTCAAAATTGATCGTGCTCTAGACGGCAACAGAATAAAATATTATTAACACAAAGTTAATATCTAGGCACAAAAGTAAATAGTCATAAAATCACGATAAATAAATCCAGAATGTCTTAGCAGTGTAGTTACTGTTGACGGATATACAATTAAAAACACACAGAATATAAATCCTGGCTTTGACAGCTATAACACAGTAATCCACTGCATGCTACCGGCGTTTTATGCGCGGGTGTGTATTATTGTTAAACAAAACCCTATTAATTAGAAATAAAATTTCAGTTCAAGAAATCTCAATTACAGAGATTGTTTCTGAAATAAAAGTTAGAAGAAAGATTGTCTAAAACAAGAATTAGTATATGTGACCATAAGTAAAATCGTATCTGTCGAAATTGAGATTCGTTAGGTTGTAACGCGGAACCACGCGTTACACTATAGCAGTTAGATACTGTTTGTAGCGAAGAACTAATATATATACAATTATGTATTAGGTGTTGCGCACTTAGTAACAAATTAATTCAATTATTACCAGAATGATAAACCAAGGACAGCATGAGCGGAAAGTCTAATCTCGTGCACATTTGTTTCGTGCATACTGGCGACTCATCAGTATGAGCCGGTATTACGCCCTTTACCAACTATATATTTGTGTGAAAATAATGAGAAAATACCGCCACATAGACAACGTTTGTCTTAGTTTGCATCAGCAAGTGATTGTAATAACTGATATCTAGTTGAGTTAGTGAAACAGCGTGAGTAAAATCGCAAATTAGACATGAGGCGTAAATAATCAGCGCAGTAGTAAAACAATAGAAACTGCAGGTAACCAGCAGGCCAGAGTGTGTTGCATGAGAAATTCGTTGCGCTTATATAGTTGCAGCTCGTTCGTGATGGGTTTATGGATTGAATCTTTTCTCAATGGCCACTAGTCGGTCAAATAAATCGCGTATTTTATTTTGAAGTAATTTACAAGATTTTGGCGATATAATTTGACCCATTACACAGATATTTAAAAATATTCAAGTAATTGAATTATTCAATTGCTTTCACAAAACAAATAGACAGTTTTGATAATTTAATGGGTGGGAATTATTCTGAGCCGTTAAATTATTTGTGTTTCTGTGAACGCTATTTAGTAAATGGTCTGGTTTGAACACAAAAGTGCAAGCTAAAAGAATTTTATTAGAGCACAGACAAAATGAAACGAATTAATGCTGCACTTCTAGCCTTCAAACTACTATATATTGCAAACATTGCTATCAATTAAGACTGTGGCCTCCTACTAAACTCAAAGCTGTTCAGGAGGAGTGATCAAGTATACTGAAATAAGGTATCATCGGACCATCAAAATTACTTTGGCATCTCAGTTACACGTGGTTTCTAAAGCTAATGGATTATACAGAGCATAGTCAAATCCAAATATAAATACATTCCTCGAAAAAAGCATTGGTAGTAATTATTTCTAGGTTATTGAGCTTAAACTACAATACTAACACATTCCGGTGGCACAAGAACATATAGTGCAGACTAATTTCATCATCCCTTTTGGTTTAATCGATTACCTTTACATACGTTTTGGACTGAGATGCGCTCGTCATGCATTTAAGATTTTCATGGGAAATTTTTGGCGCGACGATACTGTTTATTTTATGTCATAACTTGATGAAAATGATTTTTAGTTCTGACTTGAACTCTCATGCCGAGCATTTTAGAAATGTCCCATCAAACTTAACAGATCATGGATTAAAAACCAATTGTGGCAAAACGTAAATTGCAAGAACATCCGTTGAATTCTTGGAGCAAAATTTATGTATTTATTTTTAGTATTTACTATTCATGTTGTATTGCTTATACACAACACAAATGCAACGCATGATTCACGTTTGAGTTCAAATTTACCTTATGTGATATAACCAACTAATTAGAGGTAAAGCTTCGTGTAATAACAATAGCTAGTAACCGGGTCCATATTAGAATAAAGGCGATTATCATAAGTAAAACAATTTCACCAGTAAAGTAACTGATTCATTCACTTACAAAAATCACGGTCCGCAATGACGAGCATACACTGGCCACTTTAGCCTTAAAAAATTTTCTCATTACCAGTGATTGAGTTTGTCCAGGAGGCAGGCCAAAACGTGGTATTGGCTATTGCGACATGCCTTGCAAGTTCATACTGCCACTATCAAAATATTTAAGGGACGCTCTAATTTGCTTTACGCGATATGATCGAACACTACGGCTAACATCTTTTCTAGCAGAGATATTTGTAATTACAGCATTGATGAAGCTCATACATGTTTTTGAGCATTATTTCAGATCGTATTGAGATGAAGTAGGCAAGGGTCTTACAAAGACGGTCTGGGCGCGAACGTCGATGACAAGAGTGATGGATCACTTGTTTATAATGAGCAGGTGCTCATCGTAAATGTTAACTTTCATGGTGCCCTTCATTTTGGATGTAGGACGTTTTGAATACTGGAAGTGAGAGGTACATGACTCGAAGCACTTGGCAGGCAGTGTGGCGCATGTGGAGGGTTCGTGTCACTGCAAAATATAGACAGCGCTATAGAGACGTTTTCAGTGTCAGAAATGGTGTTAGCAAGTTTAGAGCAGTAAGCAACTACATAGGATCTCGATCAGGCACTGGACTGCGACATTTTGTAGCAATGGAGCTGATCGGGGTACAATTTTTATGTATAAAGATGGGGATCAGGTTGCGCCAATGTAGTTCAAAAAGTGGATGGGAGTGTGGGTTCCGTTGCAACACATGGTTCGTGTACAAATCCCACGTCTGAAGGCATTGGTCAACGACGGGATTGGTCACAACGTTGAGGCATGTCGGAAGTGGGCCAGTTAGAATCAGTGGACGCGTGGTAATTGTTAGTTGAAAGAGGCAGCCATTCAAAGCGAGAGTGACTTGCCAAAAATGAGACAAGCATTTTAGAATCTCCAAGAATATTCCCAATATTAGTGTGTCTTCTCTTGCAATTTGTTAAGTTTACGAACGTAACCTTGGTATTAAAGTGGATCGAGATCGACGGCTGGACGTTTACAGCTTTATTGGTTACCCTTTGCAATATAGTGTTGTCATGCCTGAGTTTGATTTTGTCTGAAGAGAACAAAGAACATCGAAAATTAGAAGTTACAACTCTTCATTGCTAAGCCTTTTGTATACTGCTAACACAAAAGTTCATCGTTTATTTATTTATCTTTCAGGTGCTGTAATGTTTTACCCAGTTGCTCGAGCATATCTGAATTCAGTTTATTCTTAGAAGATACTGAGAGCGAGTCCAGATAAATAGATTGCGATTAGAGAAGCATTTCTTGTCACTCTATTAAGTATATTATTAGATTGGCGCAATAAGTGTGGCCGCTAAGTAGAGTTTGGAAGATCCCCCAACAAGACAGCCAAAAGGCTGGAGAATTCACCAAATTAATGCTGGATTTCTAAGTGGCTGCTTGACAGAATCGCCAGCTATTTTGTTAGGACTGACTTGTCAAACGGCACTTGTGGCTTAAGGTTCATATTGATGAATGTCAGAAATTTAGAATTCAAGGGATGAACGACTGTAACAGAAAAAATATAATAAAGAAACAATGTTTAGTGAAGGAGGCACAATATATTTATGTATATTCCAAGAAATAAAAATAATTTCTCAGAATAAGGCGAAGATTAAATTCTAACGAAGTAATGTGCAAGTACACAGAGAAAATCTTCAATACTTAGCTTATAAAGACAAAATATTTGTACTTGATGAGTCAGGTGTTTATATCAAGTTCGCAACCTTGATTATAGTTAACGTTATCACCGCCCGCGCAACTTCTTTTCGTTTAATTATATAAATGTACATTTCTATTCCAATTCCCCACCTAGAGTGGTAGCTGTTCAATAATGTGAGATTGGGGATGTTTAGTTGGAAATTTGGGTCTAAATGGGTGCCATAAATTCTTCACATAAAAGGGAAATAAAACTAATCGAGATTCATTAGTTAATATAGGACTGAAAATTGTGGGTAATGTAGGGCAGTGTGGCTCAGTAGTTAGAGCATCTGATTGCAAAGCTGACTTGCCCAGGTTCGAGCACTGTCCGCATCATATTCTGGCCAGTACGTGGTGAGTTCCCAATAAGGACTAAACCGGTCCACTGGATGAATTGCCTTTTCTACACCATACAGTTCTTAGTTTTACTGACAAAATGTAAGTACTTGATGATCCGGGTGTTTATATCAAGTTTGCAACCTTGTTTATAATAAATATTATTACCGCCCGCGGAACCAATGTTCGTTTAAATCTGAAAAAAATCCGAAAAACTAAAGTAAAGAAAACAAACAATTTGTCGGATCAAACTTCTAAAGCTCTAAGAAGCAGATTCTCTTTGTCTATAGCACTACACCGGACAAAATTTGGCGAAATTTGAACAAAATCATTAATGAGACCGGCATCAATGTCAATTAAAACGATATTTTACAACAATGCTATAATTCAGAAAACCTGATGAATATGTCCTGGTGTCATCGGCCTTTTCATGATAAACTGGAACACGCTTTCCCACCTAAAGCAAAACAAATTCAAAATTACCTACTTTCGTTAACCATTTAATGAAAACTCGAAAGACAAATAAAGCAATAAATTTAATTTCTAGAATGATTGCGCAGTGAGATCGTCACATTTAGACTATTCACGGTTTACTATCGTGGGTAGTAAATTCACACTATCAGTTTAGCATAGATTCGATTAATCGCCATTTCCAATTACGCATTGAGTTCGTTTACGTGGTAATTTTTCCATTTCCTCCGAAGGCTTTAACGCCATTCCTACTAACCACTGGAAATAAGATACAATCCATTCTTCGTTGACTGGCAAGGTTTCAGAGCGGTACTACCCGTGCCGTCATCAAGCCTCTAATCACACATAGTAAAATGCTCACAATGGCAAATTTAAGTAAATTTGGTATTTTAAATTTTGTCATTTTAATGATTTGAAATAAATAATAGTCTCAGTAACTAAAATCTCTATATGCATTTCGTAGAGTACACGAAGACTCTCATGTAGGAAGTTGTGTAGCTAATGTAAGAGGTTCTGCGAGCTAGTTGTATATTTAGTGCGAAATTATCCTCCTATATAATATCTGGTAGCTGTTATTACGATCCACGTTCATGATTATTCCATGTCTCTTTCCCGAAGGGTGTTGTGAGAAGGTCCCAGTGTGGAGGATGTTGAAACCTCCGCCTTATATAAAATGACCTTGATTGATAAATTTAAACCACCATAACTGATTGTAACAACTTTATTTAAAAAGAATTTTTTCTTTTTATTTTCCAGAACATTCTGTGTTTAAATACATGATTTTTTTAAATTGTGCGCTATTTTCAGTTTTTGAGTATCTCGCTTCCTGTCTGGTTCTAAAATTTTGGTCTGCTGCATTTTAACATTTCTTTCCATTATAAACGTTTACAGCATTTTACAATATAATCTTCCAATACTTGCCTTGTGTTCTGATTTAATATAGCACTGAGGAGGAGCCTTGGAACAGGTATAATTGTTTTATTTGTGGGTCACGTACACATCAAAGCAGATTATTGCTGGGAC
Source organism: Eudiplozoon nipponicum (assembly GCA_029291075.1). Classification (NCBI taxonomy): domain Eukaryota; kingdom Metazoa; phylum Platyhelminthes; class Monogenea; order Mazocraeidea; family Diplozoidae; genus Eudiplozoon; species Eudiplozoon nipponicum. Next base: position 35,251 of record JAQBSW010006859.1, on the reverse strand, counting down.
TGTAGCTTTCCGACTCTCACCTTCCACTTGCCATAAGTAAGTGTCAATTTAATTATTAAAACATTTGATCATGGATACCGATATTAAGTATGAGGACACATGCAAGTTAGTGCAGGACATAGCGGACTTGAATTTAAATGACACAAGCAATAATATAAGCATATCAGACTCTACTGTGAATTTTAGGACTTCCAGCGATCTGGCATCTATGGGGCTTACAGACACGAATAGGTTAGGGGCCTCAACAACAGCATCGAAACATTGTTTTATTCAAATGTTATTTAGCAAAGAAAAAAAATCGTTTAAAAGTAGTCTCAGTAAGCACAACAAATAATTAGTCCACTGTTTGCTAGGTTTTGGGTGTTATATCGTATAAATCCATTGAACTATAGGATTTCGGATAAATGATTCAGAAACATCTGAAGTATGGATCAGGAGAATCATAATTGAACTCTTAGTAGTTGTTTAAAAATGGTTAGGGCATGCAAAACAAGTAAATATTGGGTTTGAGCGTTAAGTCACATAAATCCACTGCATGTTACCTGCGTATTGCGCGCGGATGTGTATGATTATTAAATAAAACCCTATTAATTACAATTAAATTTGCAGTTCAAGAAATCTCAATTAAAACTGCTTGAAACTAACAGAGATTGTTGCTTAAATCACAGTTTAGAGAATTATTGTGTAAAACCAGAATTAGACTATTTGAACTTAAAGAGAACTATATCTGTCACAATTGAACTTTGTTGGGTTGTAACGCGGAGCCGCATGTTACATACACCCCTCCCTTTCGACAATGATAGTTAGTACACAATGAAAGGGGCTAACTTTAATGGACGTGTTATGGCTCTGCAGTACCGACTAAACAATGACGTTGGCTCTGTTGACACTGACTCTGGTTCCTCTATATCTCGCGGCGGCGTGACGGCGTCAGTTGGCTCTGTTGCTGGTGAGAGGTGAGGCGTCAGCCCGTGGTCAGCAAAACTGTCAGAAGGTGGAAGTATCGTCTCTTCGCCGCCTGATAGGTCAACATCGTGGAACAGCAGGTCATTTGGATCAACGTCGGTCGGGGATAATCTGTGTTTGGAGACAGCTTTAGCTATACCATTAATCTCCAAAATTATATAATTCTGATGTCGATATGACACATGATAAGGACCGCGCTTCGGTTTGGCTAGAATCCTGTTATCCATGTCGTTGATGACGAAGAACCATTTTCAGACATCAAAATCTTTGCGTTTGCAGATTAGACCATGTTGCTGACGTGTAGGACATATCGGCCGATTCTGAGCGTTATACTGTAGGTAACTGCAAAGTGGAAACAGAAATTCCGGTACGTTCATCGTTATCGCAGTTTCAGAGCATGATCGAAGTAGTTCGCCAGGCAGCCGTAGACATTCGCCAAATACCATTTCAGCGGAGCTGCATTTGATCGGTTCTCGAGGTCTACTCCGCATTGACAAGATTAATTTCGGCAAAGCCGCAAGCCAATTTTCTTCTGGGCTAGACTTGAGCGCCGTTTTCAGTTCCCGGTGTGGCCTTTTGACGAAACCATTTGCTCAAGTATTATGAGCCACGTTTACGGAGTGTTTGAGAAAAGTGTATTTCAGTATGGCAGTGAATTTTTCGCCGAGGAACTGTGCGCCACGATTGGTTATCACTTCAGCTGGAGCACCAAACCGAGCGAACCAATTGAGCTCTAAACCATAACTGACAGTGTCTTTTTTCATGTCTGGCAGTGGTATGGCCTCATATCATCGAGTGGTGCGATCCCGTATTGACAGTAGATAGCGTAGGTTACCAGATCAACGTATATGTAATTTGAGCACTTGGATGACCTGTAGCGCCGTTTTGGTGTGTCTCGTCACTTAGCATCTCTGACATTCTAGACATTGATTTGACCACTTCTTGACATCTCGCCACATGCTAGGCCAAAAATAATTTCTGGTTAAAATTTCCTCGGAGGCTTCGCCAGATGGATGGCTCATTGAATGGTAAACCTCAAAGATCCTGTGACGGAGTTTTTCAGGTATAAACGGTCGAGGGCACACGCTAGTTATTTCACAATGCAGCAGAGTTCCATCATAATCATGTGTTTTCAGGCATTTGACATCAAATGTACGAAGTGATGGGTCATCTTGCTATACTGCTTGCAATTCCTGAGTACTTATTGGTGAAGGACACAGGATGGAGGCATAGATTTCTGCAGGACGGCTCAGGGAGTCTGCGACTACGTTTTCTGACCCTTTAACGTGAGGTACTTCATATTCATACTCGTGTATTCGTGTAAGTTATGAGTTGACACATCGTGAATATAAATACTCTTTCTTTGCTCCGAGCATTATATCGCGTCTCGCGAGGTTGTAGTTTTTGCGAGAACGTGATAGGTCGGTGTACGCCATTGATGGACTGTTGGAGTACTGCGCCTGTGGCAACGTCGGATGTGTCTGTGATCAATTCAAAAGGTTGAGACCAATCAGGAGAATGAAGCATGGTAGCCTTGCATAGAGCCCTTTTGGCATCCTTGTAAGCCTGCATGTCGTCCACGTTGAGCTGAATCGGTTAGGATTTCTTGATAAAACGGCTTTCTGGCACGTGGTATTTGTGTAGAGGTGTCAGAATCTTGGCAAGACAAGGTACGAATAGAGAATAGTCGTTCGTATTGTCCAAGAACCGTCGTAACGCTCGAACGGTGGTTGGGAGCTGTAAATCGTGAATGACACAAACCTTAGCAGGTAGAGGTGTCATGCCTTTCTCGGCAATTTGATGAACGAGGAATTCAATTGTTTTTGTGCAAAGACAAATTTGTTGCCATAAAGCCGGAGGATATAATCCGTTAGACGTGCGAGTAGAATGTCAATATGCTGCATATGTTCGGACATTGAGTTGGAGAATACCAGAATGTCGTCTAAGTAGGGAATTACAAATGGTAGACCATTTAGTATTTCGTCCATAACACGTTTAAAAGTTTGAGATGGGTTCATTAGACCGAAAGGCATATAATGATATTCGTGAATGCCACCTTCTGTGAATCTTAGTGCAGTATAGGATACGAAGTCTTTGTTCATCGGTACTTGATAGTAGGCCTTCACTAGGTCAAGTTTTGAGTAAACAGAATGACCGATAGCAGATCTGAGTTGGTCAGCTCAATTTGGCAGGATGTACGAATCAGTGTGCAAGAATTTAGATTACGATAATCCCCGCACACTCTGAATGTTCCGGGTTCACTCTTTGGTAACACTACCACAGGCGAAGCAAATAGTGAGCTGGATCGTGTACAGATGCCTTGTTGGCGTAACAGGGCGAATTCTTGCTCGGTGGCCTTATGCTTGTGTGGTGCCAAAGGCGTGCTCCGGGAGGATGAGGAATTTGCTTCGATATGATGATACGATGAGCTGTGATGCACGCTTCCTCTTGAGATCGGGCATAAAGGAGATAGGTTTGAAATTCTCTTCATGTCACTTTAGAACATCGTCCAGTTGTAGTACATGAGGAACTGGAGGAATTAGCTGAATAGATGAAACAGCTTTGGCGCGAATCGTGTGTTTGAGCACTGATGATTGCAACTGATTGTCATCAGTGCGTATCTCTCGTGTTTTTGGACGTAAAGTGTGGTCGAAATTTTTGAGGAAGTCATGTCCAATGATGTTTCTTGTCGTGTTGGCAATGATGAAATGATAATTGAAACGTCGTTTTGAGTTGGAGAACGAGATTTTGTGTACTCGTACCCCAAACGTTGCTATGCTGGAGCCATTGGCACAGGTAAGACTGCTGTGGTTGACTGGGTGGGTGGGTGCGAAATAATTGTGGTGGAGTAAACTAACGTTTGAGCCAGTGTCCATGAGAAATAATTCGCCAGAGTTTGAGTCACGGATTAGAAAAGATGTTGATAGTAGCAACTGACGATGGGACTGGTTATAGGCATTTGGTCTATGAAGCATGACTTGACTAGAGCCGTGGCAGTAAAGAAAATATTTTGATTGCTCTCTACAGCGAAAGCAACGTGCTTTGAGCTATAAAACGCCGAGCGCCAATAATTTTGGTGTGTTCAGCCTCTACTGCCGCAGAGCAGGCTGACCCCGGCAGGTTTTCAAATCCTCCATAGACGGATCATCCTGAATTTTCGAAGGTGACCGCGCCCATCTGAACGACGCATCTGTGCGCGGGAATCTGCAGCAATTCCTGAGAATATTGCGTGTGGAGTGGCCATAGTTACGGTGATTCGGACACCATACCGCCTGTAGCTCTGGAACTGTGTCACGGCCTCTGGACGTCGACCTCTTTGTGCAGTTTCGGGACGGTGAGCGACGTTGGTCACGCATGCTCTGGTCGCGTCTATAGTGGACGGCATCGACCGAGGCCGAATACGGCCTGACGGTGAGGCTCTCGAGCAGGCTGATGGGGCGCTAATTAATGACATTAGTTTGGACTGATGATGCTGTTGAATGATGCTCGGGCAGGCGTGAAGCGATGAAACCTGGCTCTGAGGCAGGTGAGCTGCAGTGTTGTTTCTTCCACCACATGTCTAGACGTGTTGGCAGTACGTCGTCATGCACTTCGAGGGATTCGCGCAGAAACGTGGCCATTTCTTGGAATGCCGGAGGATGATCCTGAATGAAGTCGCATCAAGATTTCCTTGGGTAGAGTGAATTCAGAGGCTTTCAGCTCCATCTTCCTGTAAAGCTCGGAAGGCGTGCAGCTACCTAAGGATATCTGGCTCATCAATTCTGTAAGCCTGTCTTCCCGATCTGGTATCAGGCGCTGCTTGATGGCACGTTGCAGGCTCTGCCATGGCTGCGAACACGTGCGCTCAGTATATTGATGTAGGATGTCTTTAAGTCCGCGTCTGAAAGACATTGGGATTGTCTCCCTCAAAATGATAGAACCCTCTTCTGTTATATTGGACACCTTGGCCAATAAAGTAACATCGTCGATCCACTCGTCAAGGTAGTCTGGATCGAATTGGCATATCTTATACTGGATCCATGTGGTGGTACGGCTTGTTGCTGGGCTCGCCACCGGGCTTCCTGCATTTCCTGAGCTGGACGTCATCTTGTGTGTGTGCGCTTTCAAGTACAGATGGCAGTGTTACATTGTTGTCACCTTTCATAGTGTGGCTGTCTTCGCGAATTGTGATTTCGAGAGAGTGGCTCGCTATGTTTTTCGGCTTAGGAATTGTTTTCTTGTGTATTTTCGCCACTTTACCGGATTCACTCTTCCGTGGCATTCATGGGAAGTACTTGGGCTAGCGAGAGTACTAGCGCCTGCTTGATATTCTCAAAGGCAAGAGTTTCTAATTATTTATTGGGGCACCATTTATGTAGGAGGTATTGTAGTTATTGTAAGAGGTTTTTCGGGGTAGCTGTATATTTAGCATTGCTATGCCAGTCCAACATATTCCTGGTAGCGGTCGTTGGAGAAAATTAGTTTCGTGGCCGGCTCATGATTAACATCCGATCTCCTTCCAATGGGTTATGTGAGAAGGATAAGTCGAATCATCATATGTATTTTGTACACAATTTTGCAAAGTAAATTAAAATTCACTGTTAGTCAAAATAGACCGTGCTCTAGACGACAACAAAATAATATATTGTCAATACAAGTGTCTAGTTAGGCATAAAAGCAAAGTCACAATAAACACAATAAATAAATCCAGAATATCTTAGCAGAACAGATAGTTTTCGTATGAGTGATGGAAAAACATAAAATATAAATGCAGAATGTTTTAGCAGAACAGTTAAAAGTTATGTAGAAAGGAATAAAATACAAAAAATATATAAATCGTGGCTTTGAGCGTTAAATCACATAAATCCAGTGCCTGTAACCGGCGTATTACGCGCGGGACACTATTATTATTAAACAAAACCCTATTAATTACAAATAAAATTGCACTTCAAGAAATCTCAATTAAAGCTGCTCGAAACTAACAGAGATTGATTCTTAAACCACAGTTAAGAGAATAATTGTCTAAAGCCAGAATTCGTATATATGACCCTAAGGAAAACCGGATCTTATGTAGATGATATTCGTTGGGTTGCAACGCGAAGCTGCTCGTTACAAAAGAATACCATTCAAATGCGAAGATAATCTATTCTTCTGGTTTAAAATGAATGTATCTATTACAGGATATGCCATGATTTGTATGCAAATAAACAGATGAATAAACCAAAGAAATTTGTTCATGATAGGACCAAAAACCGGTGAGTTACGAGTGTACGTATGCTCGTTTTTATCTCCGTTGTTTAATGAAGAGATTTTTATTCCAGCGTTCCTTAAAATAATTTAATAACTACAACAAGACATCATCATCATCATGTCCAGCCATACAAAAGTCAAAAGTGACTGTTGTTTCGCTACCATATATATATATATATATATATATATATATATATATATATATATATATATATATAGTATATAAAATGAAAGTAGAAATAATATTTTAGGACAAATTAGTGAGATTTACGAGAGAGAGAGGCAGGGAGAGAAGGACTTTGCTACTATGAGTAAATTTATCAGGATAACTCACAGAATTGAGGCAAACTAAACCTCGCCACAACACCATTATAGCCAAGTTAGGCAACTTCTAGGTAAGCGAGGTTCCGCCTGTTGAGAATTTAGAAGACGTGATTATAAAATGTATGGGTCTTTATTGTTGGAGTTTAGAATAACCATCATACAAAAACAGCATTTTATATAGCGCATGCGTGTATATTTTGCTGACAAAAATTATCAATAGAATTTGTATGTCCGCAGCTGGCATTCTATTCTGTTAATTACGGCCATAAATAGTCTAACTTTCTTATCCTACACTGCTATTAATTATGATCATATGTTGCGTAGCTTAATTATACTACTACGCCTTTAATTATGGCCATATGTGTTCTGCCATAACTATCATACCGTGCACATTATATTCACAATGTTACACGCTACCTTAATGCTGAATTCTGATTGGATCTTGCGACTCAAAACAAAATACTCTTATTACATAATATTAATGCTGTTACAAAGGTGCTTTAGCTTTATATTGTACAAATTTAAGTAATGTATAATATTTCATAATGATAAGACCAGACAATCGGTGCTTTCTAGCTGTGAAGAATCTATCACTCTTTACAGCTGAACTTTCTGATGCTGATAAATTGTACAGTACAACTAATTGCACATATTTATGTGATGTGATATGTTTTTATATTGTACATTTTCTAATTTTATTATTTGATGGAACATGTGTGGTTTGAATCCAAATAAAGATATTTTATTCTATTCTATTCTATTCTAATTAGGTTGATTAAATAGAGCTGTCAATTCTGTCTAACTGCACTACTATGCCAATAGAGACATACAATATAAGGTTTCTGCACAAATAAGACAAGGTAGACAGTTTTATATATAATTAGCCACATAATAGATAATTAATAAATAAATATTAATTTATATACACAATTGTTATTTATCTTAAATTAACATTTTATAGATCATCTTAGCTAATGTATATTGATTCTAATTATATTTGCTAATCTTACGTTGCTCCTTGAATCATTTCTTCTCAAAGCCTGTGGCAGAGAAAAAGATTCCAATATGTGTGCAACATACGATAATCTCGATCTACATTTTTCGCTTCATGATGGCTTTTGTATAATGTATGTACCTATTCCAGTTTGATCACCTCATCTTTTCAAACTTTCCAATAAAAATTAACAAGTTTCGCAACGAAGAAGAGTTATCACGAAAAAATGTTCTGCTTATATCTGATGTATAAAACATCTTTAAAATAAAAATATGTTTGAAAACACAGCGCGTAATATTTTGATGTCTTCATTTCTGCTGATATCTTTAAGCACATTTAAATGTTGTTTTATCAATGTATGTTGTTTTGTGCATTTGGACGATTTCCAATTTGAAGCCTGGTCAACTAAAGTAGCCTTAAATAATTTCTGATTATCAATACCTGTAGGTTATAAGTCGGCTATTTGTTCAAATAGCATTTCAATTGCTGCCTCAAAACCAGAATCCCATTTATTAGAAGGATGAATTCCATACTTTTGGCCCATCGATTGTGTCTATATTGTTAGCTGATCGATTTGTATTTTTAAAAATTTAAGCACGAATTGAGCAATTTCGTACGGTATGAAATCACACAAAACTCCAGCTTTTGGATCATTTCCTAGTTTCTTCAATGTTCTTATTTTGTCTTACGTCATAACAGTTGGCATAAAAATAAGAAATCTCATTCTCGCAAAAAGACTTAGTTCATCTTATATCCGATTCTTGTCCATAACACTGCTTCATTTTCTTTTAACTGCTCACTTTTGGAATACGCCAACCTTGTACGATTCCTTCGATTCAGCCATAGTTTGGCTTATCTAAACTGCACACCGAATCTCCTGGGAATCGTAATTGCTTAGAAAATGATAAAAATTTTCTTTCCAGAATAATATTATTTTTTCTCTGAAATTTAAATTCAACTTTTCAACTAGTGTTGCTATAATGAACAAATCCGAATACTTACAAAAGATGGAAAATGTGCTAAATGACAGTACAAAATGCACGCGTCTAGAGGATAAATCAGATGAAGTAGACAAAGTGGAGCGCGAATTAAAAAATGAAAGTAGAATCTTGACAGATGCTGGTTCTATTGATGAGGCCATTGTGCAGAAGCTCAAGTCAGTTGAACCATCCGCTACAACAATGTTCGGATTACAAATGAGACCAATATTATCAATGGTCAATTCTCCGCTTCATAATTTGGCTTAATGGTTAATTCGTATACTGAAACCATAGCGCAAAATACTAGGTAATTATTCGGCTGCCGTTTCTTTTGAGTTTGTTAACAGAATTCAAGATATAAATATTAAAATCAAGATTATTTTATCTTCTGGTTGTACGTATTTGTTTAAAAAAGTTCCAATCGGTGAAATAATTGATATTACAGTCTAAGCGTTAGACCAACACATATTATCATCTCCGGTGCCAGGTCACATTCTACGCAAGCTTATCTTATTATGCACGAAAGGCATACAGTTTCGTTTCAATGGATGCATTTATAAACAGACTGATGGTGTGGCAATGGGGAGCCCACTATCTCAATTATTGGCTGAGATTTTTCTCGGCCATCTGGAGAACTCATAATTAAGAAGTGACTTAAGTAAATGTGCTCAATACATACGGTATGTGTCCTTAAGTTCTGATCACCATCACGAACGTTTCTTCAAAATTTCGAAAAAGCGCATAAGAATATCCATTTCACGTCAGAGCACGAGAAAGCTGATTGTCTGCCTTACTAAGATGTATTAAAAAGAGAGAGATACTTGAAGTAGAACAGTTTACCATGAAACAAGCGGCCTTTTGCCATTTCAATATAAAATATCGACAGTTCGTGGCTGCTTTTCAAGAATTGACAAGTTGGTTATTGCAGATTGAAAAGACAACGGATATAATAAAGCAATAAACGATTTCACGTCTAACGGCTATCCTAGACAATTAATTGAATACATTATAAAAAGGGTAAGTCAAAAAATATGTATTAAGAACTAGAAAAGAAAGCAGACTACACGAACAACTCATTTAAAGGGGATGCGGCTTCCCGAATAGCACAAAAGAAAGTTGAATCGTCATTAACATACACAAATAATGCAGCTAAAGTACGAGTATTATTTAAGGTAACACTCTTGCCTTTACTCGCAATCAAAGAGAAACAGCTGTTAATGTCGGCGGCAAATATTATTTAACAATATACATGTGCAAGTTGGCGATCAACTTATGTAGACTGATCGACCACACGGTTAATTATTCGAATGAGAGAACATGGTAACTTAAACGACTGTTTTCAATCAAATGGTGAATACACGCCTGCAGTTGCGCAGCACATCGTTGAAAACTCACACTTATGTTCTCCAGACAAATAATTTATTCTAATTAGCAAATGCAATAACAGAATGGAGTTAGCCATATACGAAGATTTATGGATAAACAAATTGCAGCCAGATTTATGCAGAAAGAAAAAACATGTTCAGCCGTTGAGCTTAAACTGTAGGCGATGTACGCAATTGATTTTTAGTTCCCATATTTCAAACTCTTCAAGTTTAAATTTTTCTATTTTTTGCCATTCAATTTATATACAAAGGAGTGTTCATTTGTAGATATTTGAGAGGAATATGAGAAAGAAACGATTCTTTTATCTGATAAAATTTCTTTTTCATTTTGAACATGATATTATTATTATTATTATTATTATTATTATTATTATTATTATTATTATTATTATTATTATTATTATTATTATTATTTATATTATTATTATTATTACTATTATTATTATTATTATTATTATTATTATACACATTATTATTATTATTATTATTTGTAATGGTAGTAGTAATTTTAGTTGCAGTATTTATGTTAGAATTGATAATTGTATTATTTTTATTATCAATGATTTTTTCGAAGAATCTGGTTTAAATAATATTTTCGTGAAAGCAGCTTAAGGACGGCTTCAGAATGACGGGACCTGGAAATGTAACGAAATCAAGATTTTACTGACCTGCGTGTACTATCAATTGTGGAATCAACTCAAATATTAATAATCTAGTTAAATTAAATAAATAAGTTCGTAAATGAATCGAATATTAACTGGTAATTGGCATACGTGTTGTTTCTGTGTATATGATTTGTGTGTGTATTTTTCTCTTCCTGCGCATTTCTTGATTCTTGAACGCCATTGTATGATGAACGTACTTACTTCAAATAATTCAGCATTGGTTTTTAATATTCTGTATTTCAAGAACCAGAAGTTTAACAAGTTCCTTCATGGAGAAGAAGATGGCCTTTATAAACGTTAAGTGTCTCGATTTAAACTAAACATTCTAATAAAAATAGTCATTACTATATCTGAATAAAAATGTCCAGTTGCTGTCAGAGTTCAATCACTTTGAAGTTTATACAGCACAATATTATAACTATAAAATATATATAGGTTATAATTCTGAGGTGACTAGCGATATTTGATTTATAAGCAATCTATAACTGAAACGTTGATTGTAAATTGTAAAAATGAGCCATAAAATGGAAAATATTAAGCGATAGTCAATTGCAATTGAACACATTTTTAACAGATAAGGTAAATATTTGAATCTAACAGTTAACGAGAATGAAACTATGGTGATAATGATGGATTAACTTGAAAACAGATTCGTTAAGATATGAGCCCTATTAACTGGTGCATTGGTTTTTTTTGTTTTTAACTTTTAATCAGTGAAGTAATTTATCTAGTTATTCATAGGCAATACAATTTAACAATAATTGATTGCGCCGGTGGTGGTAACAATTCTTTAAATCAAATTTGCGAGCTTCAAGTAAACACCAATCCCATTGTATTTAACCAGTCGTCGAACAACATAACAAAACTACCGCCAGCCGCAACGCACTGACGCGTTTCGACCTTCCATGATCATCATCAGAGTACGACGGCAAACTGACTATCGAGGATCAAACCGCATTGAATATATATGGAAATCAATGTTATATATGCGGCTCTCACCTCTAGCAGTCTGGGATATCTTAGTTTCAGCCAAACTGAATTAATGATCGAGTTAATTTGCGCCGGCGAATCAACAACGTTTCTCGTACTTTTTACTATTGAAAAAAATTGTCGAATTTCGTGGTGTAGGCTTTATCACTGAGTTGTGTAAAAAAGACTATAATCTGATTTATTCGACTTAAGCATACTTGTCAGATGTTAATTTTCTTATTTTTATGAAAATATTATAAGGTTTGCACTTTCTTTTAGTTGTAAGCAGACATTACTTTGCTTTTGTGCTTTTGTAAATGTGTTTAATTTTTGCTGATCGACACGAAGAGACAAAATTGATTTTATGTTATTTACAGGCAAACAGAATTTTGTTTTTAATTTGCTTACAAATTTTGCTTATTCCTCATTTAAAGAAGTAGGTATGCTAGTTTGACTTCAGTCAGGGAGTAAGTGCATGCTTGTTTATGTATGTCTATCATTCATTTAGTCGCGTTGCAAAGCATTACTGTGATAAAAAACATTTTGGCTTAAAATGTTAGAATAAGGAAAACGTATTTAAAGATCGTAATTGATAAAACTTACTTTCATTACTGAAGATAGCCTAGAAATTATTTCAGAATAAAATAATCTTAACTTTTGCAGTTGAAACCGGATGTAGCTGTCAATATGCCTTAGGAGAATAACATTTTGTTCATGATAACATCTTTATGGTGCTGTTATGATTATCGGTTTTTAACGTTTCCGTCAATACTTTACAATAGCGTGTTTATCTATCAATTTAAAGCTATGATGTGAAAAAAGTGAACCATTTTGTGAAGTACTCAAGGGCAAGTATTTTGTGCTATTTTAAATCAAAACACAAATAACTCGAGTAAAGAAAGGTAAAACACCTCTCGGTAAAAAGTTGAATAAACATTAATTGTATGTATAGAACAAAAATTTTAGAACCAAATTATGCAAAATTGGTAGTTGATTTACAAATTAGACTCATAAATAAGGACGGTTGAATTAAAAATATACTATGCAACAATCACTGCAAAAATGCCTGCAAGGTCTATGTGGAAGAAGCAATTAGTGCTTTTGAAGATTGATAATAAATTGCTAAAGTATATTTGCCTTCATATATAGTAAAAAGTATACCTTAAAATGAAATGGCTAAATGAGCTGAAGCCGTAAATTGTAACATAATGAAAGTTATAAGATCGAGCTAGAAGTAAACCCTTACATTAGTCTAAAATGTCTTTATTTTATGAGATCCATAATAGAATATTTTTTCAAAGGCAGTAGTTCACTTATTCATAACTATTTAAACTATTTTCATAATACTTTGTGAAGTTTCATAAAGCAACCTAATAATGATTTAAATTTTGGTTTACACTTAAGTTTACAGAGAAGCAATATTAAACATATTTATGGATCACTTTAATCAAGTTTGCGATTCTGATACAAACACCTGACCCATTATGTACATAAATTTGTCATAATAAACTAAGTTTTATATAGTGTTGAGAAGGCAATTTCTCCTATCCGCGGCAAATTCTGGACAGCATGTGATGAATTCCAAAAAGGACGAAACCGGTCCACCGGGTGAATTACCTTTTCTACGGTATGCATATAATAGCGGAGAGACACGTAATCTAACATGCAAATAGTATTTAATGCATATTTTTTATTTTAAATTCAGCTCTAAAAAATAGAATGTCATCAAAACGATGTGTCGATGCATACAAGTCTCCGTCATGTTTTATTTTATCCCAAAAAGTGACTATTACTGGATATGCACAATACGTGTCTATGATATAAATATCCTCCTGAAATCAGTGATGCTGTGGAGTAGATATTATTTACATTTTAACGTTGCTAGAATAAATCAAATATGGTGATATTGGTTTTGAGGTAAGATGTCTTGCTTAATGTGTAATTTCAAAGATATTGAGCCTGAGATTTTTATTTCTAACTCAAAGAACTTTAAAAATAGCAAAAGTCTGATTAATTTATTTTCAAATGAAAATATCAAAACTTACTATCTTTTGAATAAATTATTATCGTTTTAAGCTAATTTTTACGGTTTGAATAGTCATTCCAAGTTATATTTTATGCTAAAATAGGTTATAACACAAACCTATATGAAAATGGCTACGTGGGGACATATTTTTGTTGTTTATCTACCTACAAAGCCTGTAGCTAATGTCTACGATATTAAGCATTGCCAAATTGTAAGTACATTCAATGTCCTAATAAGCGTTCACTGGAATTTAAAAAAAAATTGACTGTAAGACAATAATTGGCGATAAATGTATGTCGATTAATTATGGACAATTCAAGATTGAGATCAGAGCAATTAACAATATTTTCTCTATTACCTTAGGCGAAAGAGTAAAATTACTACACGTTTAGTGTATAAGAATGAATTTGATCATATATACACACAAGTAGCATACCTTGACCATTTCTAATTGTGCAGCAATTGTTTTTTATGAAAAGCAACTTATCTAATAGTCACGATTTTAGTTGACTTAAAAAAAATGCTTCCATACTCAAAAGCTTTTTTACCGTACATATATTTAAATCTAAATGATATACCTTAGCAAACGACGGCGAATCGGTTGTTGAACATATTAACTCTACTACGCGTTTTACTTGATTGTTATAAATATAGTAAAATACAGATTGCAGTTTGTCATTAGATTTTCACTTGCTGATTCTTTATATAAATCAATTGTCATATTTGGCAATGCTTTTTTTATAAAAGTAAATATGATAAGGTTTCACTTCCATCTGAATAAAAAACGCCAGATTATGACTATCGTCACTGTATACTGGATATTTTTCTGACAAGACGTTAAGTGAGTCTTCTCACGATAAAACAGTGTGCCATAATGCAATTACGATAAAGTGGATCTTACAGAACTGAAAATGTTTTTAGTTTTGCATAGAAACACGATCTGCAACGAAATAAGGAAACGCCTGAGAGCCTTGGCTACTCCAGAAGCAGTGTGTCAAACCAAAATAATTTAGAATATTCTTCAATAGTAAACTATATTTTTTATTTGATTGTAAATATACCGAAGAGATAATATTGCCAAGATACAAATAGGTGAAGCTGACGAATTTAAGAATTACATTGCTTTAAAGTTAACTCGTGGTTTTGAACAGAATTAAATTTAAAAAATGGAAGGACTATGTACAAGCCGAATATAAAATATCCGATATAGAGCAATAATGAAACACACCAGTAATTGTTTAATGTTTAATTTTATTAATAGCGTATAATGTGTTGTTCTGTTGATGCGTGCTCGTTTGAAAAAGTTGTTTCATGGTAAGAATCGCTTCACTAAAAACGGTTATTATAACTTTACGCACTGATAAAGCACTATTACTATAGAGCAACGCAAACAATTTACTGAATGCTTAATAAATGGTAGCGAAGTATGCATCCTCCACCAGTAATCGGCGGCCTAGTATCATCTTCAGCTCACGTAAATTTGTGCATTTTGTCGAATTTTTGCAGCCATATAGCATCAATTTTCTAATGCTTATTTATAACTGTCTATTATGCAAATAGTTTGAGCATCGGGTGAAATTTTTATGGGTATAGCAGACAAAATTAATTTAGCAACCAATGAAGTAACAAACGAAAGATAAATTTTGGTGATAACAGTGTCTATAACATTTGCTAACTTAGGAGGCCATGCCTTAGATATAAGAAATTGATGTTTTAGGTAGAGTAAATATATAGCAAACATGTGTTTAAAAATTGACAATGCAATTAACTGAACGTCGCATAAAAAAGTCATACTCAACGGCAATCAATATATCGTCGAAATGAACGTTATTTAAAGCTCAGTATTTTGTTATAACAGTGGCTTGCCAATAGTTAACTTCGTTTCAGAAAGGCACCAAAATAAAATAACAATGAATAGAGCATAACAATCACTAGAAATTCAAAATAATTCCAGTGGAAGGATGTGCAAGGTTAATGAAATTTAACAGTAAATTTTAAATGAAAAAGACCAATTTAGGCTTTTAGCGCTTTGGACTAACGTTTTTAACCTTAAAATTTGGCAAAATGTAACCTTCTTTAAAGGCGTGTAGTCAAAATAAGGAATAGATTAAGCAAAAATAACATAAAACTAGAATACTTTTTCTTATCACCAATTCCGCTAATTATTCTTCACTAACGGCTGCTTTGGCGCAGGATTTTGATTTGCTACATTATTACTTAGTTTTTCTGAATATTAGGCAAAACAATCAGTAAGTTCCTTTGACCACAATAGCTAAGTTCTTCTAATTTATTAGATTGTTCGTGTTGCCGCACTACTTGTTCAAATATATAAAGTTTTCATTTGCGTAAAAAATGCATAGCCGATTTAAAACCTGTTTGATGATATGCAAGACATGACCAATAACTGAAATAAATAACCTATTCTAATTTTATCAAAATTTAATGCAGTTTTGCATAGAATTCTGCAGATTTTATTTATTAGTTTTATAATTACGCAATTTTAACCCTTTTTCGGCCAACTTATACTTTATGGCAATGATTTTGTCACAGTTGTATTATTTAAGTATCATTTTCCTGTGTGCAAAGTTACCCTCTATTGCTTTGTCTAGAAAAAATTCCCTTTAGGCACTCGTCTATAGATTTATTCTTCCAGCCGCTAATTAAATGGCTATTTTGATTTGCAATTCCCCCGAAATCTTTTTAAGACTACAATGGTGACTGCAATTGTTAACGAATCTTGACTACCTGAAAATTGTTTGGCAGCATGAATGATCAGCTTATCTATATATGTGCTGCATTTTGGAGAACTGTAATTAAATATATTCAACATTTGCTCATACTACGCTTATTATTTAATATGGTTGGCATAGAATGGCATAGCTTATTGTATTGCAACACGTTAATACTTCTTGTCTATATTTTTGGAAACTATATTTAGAAATGGTTCCGAGACTTCGAAAACTCAGTTACTTACGGTTTTATCAGCAATGGATCTTTGGATCTGTTGACAATAGGATTGTTAAATGGGAAGAAATTTTGCGCAAAGCAAAGCTGAGATATCGCCGATCAAACCTTAAAGTAGCTCCGGAATAACATTGTTGTTAAGAAAAAATATGTGCAAGTAAAAATATATTCATGCCTGATTTTCTAGCTGTGGTAAAGACGTAGAACAATATGCGATGTAAATTATTGCTTACCAGTGAAACGGATTTGGTTTTGTTTCTGGCTAAGAACGCATGAAGAGCAAAAATTTTCCCGTGATAGGTAAAATTATAATCTTTCAAATCAATTTTGTAATCAATTATGAAATGAAGAAGAAGTAAATTCTCTTTTCACTGCTGGAAAAAAGAGGAAA
Source organism: Eudiplozoon nipponicum (assembly GCA_029291075.1). Lineage (NCBI taxonomy): Eukaryota > Metazoa > Platyhelminthes > Monogenea > Mazocraeidea > Diplozoidae > Eudiplozoon > Eudiplozoon nipponicum. Next base: position 18,358 of record JAQBSW010006859.1, on the reverse strand, counting down.
TTTGCTCAGTAATAAATACAATTTCGTATATTGCACATATGTTTCTTTGTGCATATTGTTTTTTTTATAAAGTTTATGTGGGCAATGTTTAATCGCAGTTGTATATATTTTGTAACATATCAAATAGTAAAAGTTAATTTCTCCATGGTTTATAACTACTTTCAGTTTAAATTAACTTAACTTTGCATTTCTTCTAACCAGGTATGCTAAAACAACAGAGAATAACTATACATAATGCTATTCATAAAAAGCATTCCTTTTTTGGATACGGGATTTTTTTAAACAACAATAATTCTGCGACCAATTTTTACGTTTATACCAATCTGTTACTTTAAGACAAGCTAGAATTGTTTCTATTTCAAATTTTAAACATGCACTTATAATAATATATTATTTTGGAATGCGAGCTTTAATAAAATTCATTGTACCCTTCTTTTGTGCAAAAACAAAAAGAAATTTAATCAGATATAAGAAAATTTTCTTTCTCATGGTCTTCTCAAATATCTACTCATGAACATATCTTTATATATAAATTGGAAAACAAAACAAGATAGAAATATGTGAACAAAGAGAGTGTGAAAAATAGAAACCAATCAAATTGCGTGCGTCACATCCAGTTCAAGCTCAATGCTTGTACGTGCTTCTTCTGCTTACATAAATCCAGCTGCAATTTGTTTATCCATAAGGCTTCGTATGTGGCTAGCTCCCTTTTGTTTTTGCATTTAGTAATTACTTTGAATGCTACGTCTGGAGAACATACATGCGATTTTTCGATGATGTGTTGCGCAATAGCAGACGTGTATTCACCATTTGAATTAAAACAGGCGTTTAAGTTGCAATGTTCTCTCATTCGAGTAATTAACCGTCTGGTCGATCGGCCTACGTAAGTTGATCGACAACTTGCGCATATATATTGTTAAATAATATTTGATATCGACATTAACGGCTGTTTCTCTTTGATTGCTGGTAAAGGCAAGTGTGTTACCCTAAATAACTCTCGTAGTTTGGCTGCATTAAATGTGCGTGTCAATGCTGCTTCAACTTTCTTTTGTGCCATTCGGGAAACTGCATCCCCCTTGAATGGGATGTTTAGGTAGACGGTTTTCTTTTCTGGCCCATAGTACGTCTGTTTCTGGTTAACTCCCCTTTTAATAATTGATTCAATTAATTGTCTGGGATATCCATTAGACATTAAATCGTTAATGGCTATCCCAGACAATTAATTGAATCAATTATTAAAAGGGGAGTTAACCAGAAACAGACGTACTATGGGCCAGAAAAGAAAACCGTCTACCTAAAAATCCCGAATGGCACAAAAGAAAGTTGAAGCAGCATTGACACGCACATTTAATGCAGCCAAACTACGAGTGTTATTTAGGGTAACACACTTGCCTTTACCAGCAATCAAAGAGAAACAGCCGTTAATGTCGATATCAAATATTATTTACAATATACATGCGCAAGTTGTCGATCAACTTACGTAGGCCGATCGACCAGACGGTTAATTACTCGAATGAGAGAACATTGCAACTTGAACGCCTGTTTTAAATCAAATGGTGAATACACGTCTGCTATTGCGCAACACATCATCGAAACATCGCACGTATGTTCTCCAGACGTAGCATTCAAAGTAATTACTAAATGCAAAAACAAAAGGGAGCTAGCCACATACGAAGCCTTATGGATAAACAAATTGCAGCCGGATTTATGTAAGCAGAAGAAGCACGTACAAGCATTGAGCTTGAACTGGATGTGACGCACGCAATTTGATTGGTTTCTATTTTTCACACTCTCTCTATGTTCACATATTTCTATCTTGTTTTGCTTTCCAATTTATATATAAAGATATGTTCATGAGTAGATATTTGAGAAGACCATGCGAAAGAAAATTTTCTTATATCTGATAAAATTTCTTTTTGTTTTTGCACAAAAGAAGGGTACAATGAATAATATATTAATTTTAATTTCTATAAAGAATAAGCTGGATGCGGATAAATTTGAGCTTTACGTAATATCTTGTGTTTATTTTCTTTTATTTACCCATCAGTATAAGAGCATTAAATCTATCACGAGAGAAAGAAAAGTAATATGTGAAAACATCTATTTAATGCGATTTCGATTGTGCATTTGAGACAGTCTATATTACACATATACTTGAGTCATTGGTATTTACTATTGCACAATATGCGTAAAGAACAAATTTACTAATGAGTTTCATTTATCAGTGTGAACTGCAGCTCCAGTGTTTATGATTGTCTTATTATCGATCTTTCTTCAAGATTTAACGTTCATTCCATAGTGTTAACCGCAAAAGAGATTCTGTAATATAAATTGTTTCAATGAAATGCATAGCTCTATATTATCAAAAGCAATTTATCCAGTATACTGGTCTACAGGATTAATTGCCCTCTGCACACTATGTAATGCTCAGTTTTTAATGTCAAATGTAAATAGGCCAGGTGTTTATATTCAATCGCAACCTTAATTTAATTAATCCCAATGCAATGACTATCTAGAAACTGAGATCAAACGGGAATATATATATATATATATATATATATATATATATATATATATATATATATTGCGGTCGAAGAATAACTTTTGTTTGATGAATCCTAGATAATCGAGAAAGTACCTTTATCTTTTGAATTACCTTTAGATAAATTTTTCTATCATGGAGGTCATAATTGCAATATCAGATAATCAGTTTTCATCACCATACCAATTTCCACGTGAAACGTCGTTTGAAAGAATCTTAGGTGTGATAAAAGACTTATTAAAAGAGGATAATATTTACACCTTCGAGTATATTGACGAGGACAATGACCACATTACTGTACGCTCTGACGACGACCTACAACCGTTATTTGGATACTATGCTGAATTGCTTGACGCTGTTGAAGAAATCGGCCAATTTCCAGATCCAATTCGGGTAAGTTAAAGGGATGTGATATCTATTCAATACATTTTCTCAATGTAATTAACTTCATATAAAATCTACAACAATGCGACTTCAAAACCAACTCACAATGCATACTAAGCCTGTAAATAAAACCAAATTTATCACATTTATCGACAAGATATATAATGCGTATAGGGAATTGTTTTGGCTCGTACTGGTGAGTTTTTTTACGTTTATTATAATGGTCTATTAATTTTTCTCCTTGGTTTAAATTTAAACAAAAATTGAGACCAATAACGAATTGATCTTTTTGCAATAAAGCTATTTCCTGTGTGGAAAACTCGACAAATACACTTACCAGCTGTAGACGTCCGCATGTCGACTTCGTCTCGCAATCGAACGAGCTTTGTAAAGAACTTACCATGCACTGATAGTGAGGCAACAGGTACTTACGACGTTAATGGTAAGACAATTTTTGACTTCTAAATTTCTATAACAAAATTTCCCGACGACACGCTATTAGTAAATTACATATTATTTGAAGCCTTGTCTTCAGATGTTCACATAAGACTATGACGAATAAAGTCAATTCATAAATGGCCAGGCGCAATCCGCCAGTATTAGATAGATGCAATGTCAGGTGAAGCAATAAAATTGAATGAAAGAAGTGTGGAAATATTTAATACTATTGCTGTTTTCGTTGGTGCGACAACTAATAAGTGTGAATTCAAATACTGATCAAAGCAGTAGTTCCTGCCATCTGAGTGCTGCTCAATAAAATCGTAATTATTTTAAAGAAGATGAATGGCATTGTCTAATTCATATTGCATTATATATATATATATATATCGTCCATTGCCTTTGATTATAACACTGCGTAATCCTGTTGAGGAAAACAAAAAATATTCAATAATCAGGCGTGTGCTTATTTAAAAATGCGTTTTATTTTCCTGTAAATATATATGCTGTATATATCTATCTATCTATATATATATATATATTTATTTATAAAAATATATGAATAGTATTAAATCCTATTACAATACTTTAATTCTACTTATATTTTTGTTAATTTACGCTACACATTGATCTTGGTAGCAAAGACAATTTATTCAGTAGACCGGTTTAACTTATTTTAAATTAATCATCCACTGTTACAAATCGCCCGCGGATGTGACTCAGGCCAATGCACAGTAGATTCGGAATCTAGGACGCTATTCACTACGGCACACGTTTCGCACACTACATGTCATTTGAAGTCATATACAAAGTTGTTCATTGTTATCTATTCTTGCAGATGTGAACCTATTAGGAATCACTCAATACGTGAGGTTCAAACTAGCCACCCTCGATTTGTCGTTATACACTATCCTCCATGCACGGGTGGTACAGTGGATAGAATATCAGACCCCGAAGTAATTTTGCCTCGTTTTGAGTCATGTCTGTAACAGTATTCCTGGTAAGGATGAAATTGGCAGACAGGAAGTAATGCCTTTGTCGCCTAATGCAAAGTTAAGTTTATACTGGCACACTATATTGTATCAAAATCCTAATCTTGAGAGCTCAAATCAATATATATATATATATATATATATATATATATATATATATATATATATATATATAGGTATAAATAAAACTGCATAAAATGGGAAATACAATTTACTACAAGAGAAGTGTCACAAGTTTTTAAAAATTAAAGTGAATTTGTCCAAATTGCCGTAGCTGGGCGATAAATTTGGCTCAGTTTTTCAACTCATCATCTACAACACGGTAGCCGCACACAAATTTTTGTATTCAAAATCTAGCGTTATACTCCAATTTAATTTCACTAACATAAGCGGCATGTTGGCAATCCAATAGTGATAAATCGCTGAGGACTAATTATATCTTTAAGTTGAAAGTGATGACCAGTAGGATCAAAATGAAGGAAAGACTGACCAACAGACCTAATTTGATATAAAATTCCTAGTTACATGCACTGCACGGCTTGGCGTGTGTTTGAGATGCATTGCAAGTTTATGAGCCGATTAAAATCTAGTTTTTGTCCTCATCGCTCAATAAGAACAAATCCGGTTTATTTTATACCTTATTCAGTGTTTTGTTTATGCAAAATATAAATTGGCCTTAACTCTGTGGTTAAACTAATTTGACAACTATTTTGCAGGTGGTTTTTTCGCAATAGGACTTCACCAGAACACCTCGGCCTACTCTACTCAATACAATGAACTTTCTTTGTCCTCACTACCACAATCACAATTATTAGAAAATGAAAAATTGAGAGGCTTAGATGACAGGAAAAATTTTGTCGACCATTCCAATAACATATTGCAGCCCTTTTCAGTAACACATGCTACATGTAATGCTGAAGAAGGGAAATATTACGAAATCGTCGACAGCAACGGTTCGTCAAATGTGCCGGCTCCGGCTTACCACATGTCTAGTCGAGATGTGCAGATTTTGGAGCCGGTTGGACAAGGCTCTGCTGGATGTGTTTTTCGTGGTCTGCATCTACCGACTGGGCACGAAATGGCTGTGAAGGTAATAAATCTGGACATTAAATCGGGAGAGTATGATGAAAGTGAAGAAGATGAAGATGATGAAAATCTCGAAACTTTAACGTCCCAGCCAAATAGCCATCGTTTTGTAAATGGTGAGCAGAGACATGTGAATGAACGGTTTGTTGATGTTATGGCTCATGGTAGGGAGGCAGTTGGTCAACTTCATTGCAGGTCTACGTCTATAAATGATACCGGTAGGTCTAGTTACCTCAAGAAGCCGATGCCATACCTTGACCATCACCATCAGCAGTCGAATAAAGCCATAAATTTTGATGGTAAAGAATATCAAAGTGGAGGAAGAGGGGGAGGAGGAGGAGGAGGAAGAGGAAAGAATGGAGGTGGAGACAAAGCTCTGCCGTCAATGAGACAAATGATTCTTAATGAACTTGCTATTTTGGCTAGCTGTAATTGCCACCAGGTAAGAGCATTTTTTCAGAATGCAAATTATGTTATGTTATGAATTTCGTTAAAAATGTATTTTAAGGAACTGACACTGACGGGACAGTTCTGTGGAGGAATGTGACATACGTTGGTTTTGCTTTCCAATGTGATTTATATAATGACAGGAACGTTAGTTGTGCGAATGACGATCCAGATTTAAACGCCTCATCCTGTATGTAAATAAGCCAGTAAAAACTAAGCATTGTATAGTGTCAAAAGGCAATTCATCACGTACTGTCGAGAATTTTCCACGGAAAAGAGCTCGAACATGGGCACATCTGCTTTGGAGTCCATCATCTTAACCACTGAAGCAATGTGGTTCAGTAGTTAAAGCAACAGATTCTGAAGCTGATGTGCCGAGGTTTGATCCCTGTCAGCGGCAAGTTCTAGACAGTCGGTGAAGTGTTCCCAATGAGGGCGAAACCGGTTTACTGGATGAATTAACTTTTCTACATAATCCAGTACAAATTGATTGATGTTAATCACAAGCTCGCACACTTGATATAAATAATTGTTATCACCAACCGCGCAATCAATGATTTAAAAATTTTATTTACTATATATATGTGGTGAAAGCTACAAAAAGTTAATGTTCGCTGCTGCTTAGAAATTTTGTAAACGACATTTCCAGTCAAGTACAAATTATGCGAGAATACTTGAGGTGAGAGACGCATATCTAATTGTTCTTTCAATATGCATGCATTTCGGTTTGAACCTTGGTGATAAGTCTGTTGGCGTACTCTGTATATGAACATAGAAGGTCAAGTGCGTCAGTACGTTCGATTGACGCTAGATTTTCTATATTGCTCGACTGGTTAAATACAATGGTATTGATGTTTACTTTAAAACCGCGAACTAGATTCAAATAATTGTTATCAACTCCCACGCAATCAATGATTGTTTAATTGTATTTACAATATATATATATATATATATATATATATATATATACGGTAGGTGTGATATGTTGTGGGACTGTTCAGATAATGGAATTGGTGTCTCATTCGAGGTTGTAAAAACGATTTAAACAGTAAAACTAAATTGCCTTCAATTAGAAGAATATAGGTTTCACATATGAAATATAAAAGAATAGTGTGACTACGAAAAGTTTCGCGAAATAGAAAAAAATTCCGACAAGTACCATTTCTTTATTTTCATTAAATTCAATAAGACATAATATTAATAAAAATATTATTTTGAATATTGCTTGTCCAGATATTGAATTAGACAATTATGGGTAACTTTAGAAATAAACAAGGGAATTTATAGATGAATACTTTTATATATGTATAAAAATTTTAAAAATATTTTCCCCAAAATACAGCCATTATTGCATTAATATTTACCATATGGAATGTGGTCAAATTCAGCTGTTTTAGGTTGCGGGAATCGTCACCTGTTATTTTTCATGCCGATGTACATGTTTTTGAGATTACCTCGATGTTACGATAACTATACCTGTTTTTTCCTACTAATTATTATTATCTTTATTATTTAGGTATTGAGATTTTATGGCGCCTATTTTTGTGGTCCACGTATCTACATTTGTACTGAATTCATGGACGGTAAAAGTCTCGACTTCTATATTCGACGAATGTGGTTGAATATTGTCCGTGTACAACAGCAGAATGAAAGGATATTAAAGTCTAAAAGAGAAAGACATTACAGCTCGAACGGGTATCAGTGTAATTCAAACAAAATTGCAAACAATGTGAGAGGCAACAACGATAACCGAGACAATTTTAGCATCAGACCTGAACACCTTAATTTAGAGCAGTATGTTCCGACGGACGCGAAACACCTACTACCAACGATATGTGTGAATAGTCAAGAACAACAGTCAGGAGATTTTAATTCCTTTGGTCCGATAAAATCGACTGGTTTGTGTTCATTGAATCAAGACTGGCATAACGTTCTCCGTAGTCGTAAGCAAAGCACATTTTTATTCGGCAACATGTCTTCAGAATTGGTCAGCATGTTAAAAAAACTTGATGTCAACAGTAGTGCAAAACTTTATGAGGGGCATGACGATGGCGATAAAGAAGGTTCGCCGATAGAATCGAGAGTTAGCCACGTCGGTTCATTTAATTTTGAGAGTGATGAGAGTCATCGGTATAACAGAGCACGAAGCGATTGCAACGACAATTTGTTTGATATACCAACTATCAACAGTTTGGTGGCAGCTCGAATTGCTATTCAAATGAGTCTTGGTCTTGTGCACCTTTGGTCGCGTAAAATAATGCATCGTGACGTGAAGCCGCACAATGTGTTAGTAAATTCCCGCGGCGAAGTGAAACTGTGCGATTTCGGACTGTCAACACGTCTGGTCGAACAGTCGATTGCCAAGACCTACGCTGGAACCTGTGCATATATGTCTCCAGAACGTCTACAGGTAAGACTGGGGGATATTTCAGGTATATGCATATCTCTTATTATATCGACGGTGAATCTGGTAATATTTTACTGTTTTTTATACAAACAAAAAATTTAAAATAAATGTAGCTTTTTGAGGTAAGATATTGTAAAGTGTACCTCGAGTTTAAAATAACCTGTTAAAGCGGACTTCGTATTGTAACAGAATTGGTTTTATTTTGAACACAAAATGAAAACGGCATTTATCGCCACATGTACCTATGCTGTTTTAAATTGATAATTTACATCTGCAGCTAAGTTCTAGAAATGATCAACATTTAAAATAATCTTTTATTTGTAAAGAATGTTTTGTACTTATTGTCTAGAATAATGAAGTGCGCAAAATTCGCTAAAAATATTTAGTTAGGCTGGCTTATGCTTGTTTGCAATAAATCATCAAACGATAAACAGTTGCTCAACGGCAGAATTTAAACATACCGACGTGAATAAAGGGAAATGGATATAAATCTTGCTTTAAATGACATGAAATTTAAAACAAACAAAACATTAAACGCGTTAGGTATTTCCAAGAATATACGTAAAGCCAGTAAACTGCGACGCAAATTCTAACTTCGTTAATGATTGCTAAAATGTTATTATCAAATTTCTGCAAAATGCAGTTTTGCGATCATACACGTAGGCAGATATGCGTATTTGCACGTGGATGATTGCTTTCATGTTGGACACAGGAGTTTAATGCTCATCCGTAGAAATCGAAGCTGCAAAAAATGTCTGTTAGTAAACCAATCAATTAGTGTAGTTAAAATAGAAATTATCATCTGTAAGACGCAACAGTATTAAAAAATTTTTTGTAACGAATTAATGTTAAGACAGCGCAAGGATAACTTGTCGATGGTCCGTAGAGAAATATCAATGCACGAGGAGAAAAATCAAACTGAGCAATTGATACTAAATCAATAAAATTATAATTGGAACATGATCGACGTTCATTATGACATTTTTGTAAAAGTAATGATATAATTCCAATTAATATTGAATTCTCATTTATTTTCACTCAGTTTGAAAGAATAAATCAAATTCAATATTACCTGGTATTTTAAAGACCAATTTTTAATAAAGGCACGTTTGTTCAACAAAGTAGAAACGGCGATAGTTTTGCCGGATCGAATATTGATTTAGGTAGCTGAATTTTGATATATTAAATTGAGAAAAAAATGGAAATTAAGATAGGTTTGAGACACTCCGTCCAAACTATTTATAAGAAGAAAAAGGGGAATTTTTGAATGTCTAATACGAAAGATGATGATGTTTATTAGCGATAAAAGTCTGGTTAATGTAAATGAAAAGCATGAAATCCCCGCAATCAAATAGTTCAATATTGCTTATATATGCACAATAGGTAGCTGCAAAGAGTGCTTATTGGGTAGGACTGTCCACTTGTTAAAGAATCGAGCTTCAAAATGTTTTCTCGCTTTATTTGATTGGGTAAATGAGGCCATAGTTTTGCATCGGCCGAAAACAGGGTTTTTAGAAATTCAACTCCAAACCAAGCAGATCTCTTTATTTTTTCAATATACTGTGCAACGACGACACTTTCAATTGTGACAATGAGAAACAGTTCAATCGATGAATAAATAATAAACGATAAATGAAAAGAATATATCTTGCTGAGTTTTAATTGCATTTCCATTAGCGTAAAAAGTTTTTCTTCTGTTTTTTACGTTTAATACTTGAAATGTCAGTCCAAATTATCACCCAATACCTTTTTTAATGCCAAATATATATCCGTCAAAATCAGATAGTACAGAATATGATCCTTTTAATTGTATTTTATGAAAATATTTCTATAATAAGATAATGCCTTGATAGATTAATTATTTATCAAGTTGTAATACAAATAAATAAACTGTATTAAAGTTCACAAATGGGGAAAAACAGCGTAAGTGCACGCAAGATTTAAGCATTGCTTAAATGGTATAAACAAACGTTAAAATGCATGCGTTAAAAGCGTATTGGTTGGAACTCAGCAGGAACCGGTATTACATCCCAGGTCAGGTAATATGGTACAAAATTACGGCTCCATCGATTACGCAAAATTAAAAACATTTTTGTCATGATCTGTGCAACTTAAGATCATACACATCATATATATTTTAAGAATCAATTGTAATTTATTAAACGCTGCTGACACATAACGTTTGATTGAAATGTTTCAGAAACATTTCTCTGTTTACAATTCCGTAAAGTCTTGGTATTAGCCAATACTCTGCTTATTGAGTTTGAGTAATTCCAGACATTAGACGGGACTCAAGTGACGTACTTGCAATCTTTCATCACGAAGACGAGGCTTCGTCGGTGACACCGATTCAACTGCGAGATTTTGTCAATCTAATAAGAGTGCATCAGTACTGAGTAATTGTAAATCTAGGTCAATAAGGAAGTCAGACCAACAAATTATCTGGCCATAAGTACATTGGAAGCAGACTCCGATAACGAGTTTACGGCACGGAATATTAAATGAGATAATTACATTGATGCCATGGACGCCTGTATTTTGTACACGGACAAATGGTTGGCAGGACGGTGCAAAACCGTGGTATTAGGGCATGGGGGACTACATTCACGATCGGAGAACTCAATGCTAACTCAGCAAGTGCAAACAGATGTGAGGGATCGAGTCTAGATTTCAGGTCCCTAAGTTGGCATAACTATATCCGATAACGGATAAACCAACGAAATTGACCAATTGAATGATAGTGTGAGATAATGATGCACACACAACATGCGATGTCAACAGGAACGTATGAAAAATTCGTCATTATCATTACCTTATTAGAGATTATTCAATTTCAGTTAATGCAATTGCTGCCTCAAAAATACCTGTCGGACAATGGACATAGTGAATAAAATATCCTTATTCGAAAAAATGTTCAGGTATTTATGCATAATGCTGTCGAACAAAACAGTGATAATTTTATTAGTCCTACTACCTATACAAACGAGAAAACCAAAAGCTATCGGCAAAGACAGTTTACAAATTATACATGACTATGACGAAGTTGCGGCAAGCCGCATACTTTCGGAAGCTGAACGTAACGAGTAATCATTAGACTGGTAGAAATACCGATGGACTAGGAATTGGCATACCTCTCTCACGTCTCCTCTTGGAAGGTTGCTGGCCAATTTACAAATACGCGAAAACGGTTCAGAAATACTCAATACTTAAAGTAAGAAAACCGATACTGCCATTTTTTGGCATGATGTATTTTTATAGGAATAAATAGGTCTGACAAAACCATAACGCAGACAACGTTTTTGCATTTAACTAGCTTCAAATGACCATTCAGGTGTTCGGGAGGGGCAAAGTATGAGTCTGACAAATCCCAACAGACGCTGTTGGAGGCAAGGATTGTCCCAGATAATTTTATGTCGGCATTGGCGCAATACACCAGGCTGATGTTATACCATTGCAGTATACCAGTCGTGTGCTTTTTAACGTGGAAAAAAGTATAATGCTACAACGAAGGATGTTATTTGCAATAAAATACGCACAATTGAACTTCATAAATATTATTATTTGAGATCTAGAAAATGTAAACAAAATGTGAACACACAGGCACACACTCACACGCACGGTCAATGTACATTTAAAAGCCTCACTTGCATCTGGCGGCGAAGAAGCTGTCTGTGTACAATGTGAGAAAAGAAAATGAAGAGCGTGGCGATGCCAATAAGGCAGAAGGTGAACTGAGTCGTATTGACATGGTATGAGAATATCAAATATGGCGGAATATATCCAATATGGCGCGAATATATCCAATATGGCGGAATGTATCCAATATGGCGGAATGTATCCAATATGGCGCGAATATATCCAATATGGCGGAATGTTGCCAATATGGCGCAAAAATATCCAATATGGCACGTCGGCGAAACAGCAACAAATCTAGTCATTTACCAGCTGGTTAAAGCAGTTGCTACGCAATATCGGATGCTGCCCAGGTTGACGGCACTTTGGTTCGTAGACGATAAAAAAATACAAACTGGCATATATATCGGTAGGCTTTCTGACTGAAGTGATTCCCAGCTTGCATAAAACGAGGGGTCATGGCAGTGTAAAAAGTGCATCGGAGAGGTTTAAATCTAAATTATGCAAACCTAAGTTAAACCAGCGTTATCGTCTACCACGCCATCAGTTTTTAATTAATAAATTAACATATTTGAATTTTGTGAGAGCCAGTCTAACGGTTAGATAATGTTTGTTGCCGAGTTCTAATAAGAATGCAATTGTGAATCAGGAGTTGCGCACCTAGTAACAAATAAGTTCAAATATGACCAAAAGGAGAAACCAAAGACAGCATGATCGGAACGTATAACCTCATGCTCACTTTCGGTTTTTGCTTACTGACGACTCATCAGTAGGAACTGTATTACGCCCTTGATTTACTTTATATTTTGATGAGGAATGTGGGAAAATAAGACGGTACAATCTCTCACACGAATGTGTAAACATACAGTAGTAGAGCTAACATGTTAAAAATCGTCGGCAATGCGACTTCAAAGCTAATTATCTCTCTCTCTTGATATATATATATATATATATATATATATATATATATATATATATATATACCAAGTCTGTAATGTGTACCAACACTATGATTGCTAACTCGATACCTGATATCAACACTTTTGTTGCCGAATAAGTACATGGTACCAACACTATGCTTGCTGGGTCAGTACATTGTACCAATACAATGGATTAATACTTATGGTAAATTATAAAAAAAATGAGAATTAAAAATATTTGTGAACACCTATTAATCCAAAAAATCCATAGACTCTGGTCTTGATCGATATCAGTTATCACATTTCGCGTTAATCATGACATCATTCAATTAAATGTATAACAGTTAGATACTGTTTGTTGTGGAGAACTAATATATATATATATATATATATATATATATATATATATATATATATATATATATACAATTGTATTGGTTATTTGTGGCCTTAGTAAAAATAGTTAAATATATGATTAAGATGGATAAAACAAAATCAGCATAGAGCGAGGGTATAATCTCATGTGCACATTCGCATCTAGTAAAATCCAAATATATAATATATATAAATAACGACTCCTACTTAAGAGTGGCCAGTAAGCTCAAAACGAATGTTCACATGAATTCGTTGAATGTTTGCTAGTAATGCCAATACTTAAATCAATGCTCTTTAAATTTTGCATAAAAATATGTTATAATAGTTGAGATGGAATAACTTCTTAGTTTATAGAAAACTTAATTTATGAGGTAAAACCTCTTAAACCGGAATGATCGTCAAACTATAATAATAACGTACGTGTATTTAAGGCATGAACAACGTAGAGGGATTATTAGATTTAAGAACCACATTTCTGATTTTTATTAAACTATATATATAATTAAAGAAGTTCACCAACATGGTATTTTAATCGACTAACTACGAATCTCAAAACCCAACAACGATTAAATAACATTCAGACAAGCCCGAATAACCACTAAACTAGTCGATACAAACAATTTATCGGATTAGCTACAAAGTGAAGAAGAAAAAACAACTGCAAAAACGACATCATAATCATTGTTAACAGCTACGGACATTTCATAAAAATATGAGCATTTAGCACTGCAATCCGCACAATCTGCGCTGTTACAAAGGAGACAGGTCTAAATCGAGGAAAAAGGTGAAACGAATAAAACATTTGGGAAAAAACTTGCTTACACTGTAGATGGCTGGAAATGTCGGCTGCACAATTTCTATGCAGTCACGAACATCAGCTGTTTGTAGCTTTTCCTATACACATATATGTAGACTATGCAATTAAACAATTATTGATTGCGCGGGTGGTGGTAACAAATTTTTAAATCAAGTTTGCGAGCTTGATATAAACACCAATCACCAGTATTTAACCAGTCGGTGAACAACATAACAAAACTACCGCCAGTCGCAACACACTGACGCGATTCGACTTTCCATGATCATCATCAGGGTACGACAGCAAACGGACTAGCGATTATCTAACCGCATTGCATATATATGTAAAGCAATATTACATATGCCTCTCTCATCTCTAATAGCTTTGCATACATTGTTCGTCACTGGAAATGAAGGCTGCACAATTTCTATGCAGTTACGAATATTACCTGTTTGTACCTTTTGCCACACACGCATACATTGACAATAAAATTAAACAAAAATTGATTGCGCGGGTGATGGTAACAAATCTTTAAATCAAGTTTGCGAGCTTGATATAAACACCAATCATAAGTATTTAACCAGTCGGTGAACAACATAACAAAACTACCGCCAGTCGCAACACACTGACGCGATTCGACTTTCCATGATCATCATCAGGGTACGACAGCAAACGGACTAGCGATTATCTAACCGCATTGCATATATATGTAAAGCAATATTACATATGCCTCTCTCATCTCTAATAGCTTTGCATACTTTGTTCGTCACTGGAAATGAAGGCTGCACAATTTCTATGCAGTTACGAATATTACCTGTTTGTACCTTTTGCCACACACGCATACATTGACAATAAAATTAAACAAAAATTGATTGCGCGGGTGATGGTAACAAATCTTTAAATCAAGTTTGCGAGCTTGATATAAACACCAATCATAAGTATTTAACCAGTCGGTGAACAACATAACAAAACTACCGCCAGTCGCAACACACTGACGCGATTCGACTTTCCATGATCATCATCAGGGTACGACAGCAAACGGACTAGCGATTATCTAACCGCATTGCATATATATGTAAAGCAATATTACATATGCCTCTCTCATCTCTAATAGCTTTGCATACTTTGTTCGTCACTGGAAATGAAGGCTGCACAATTTCTATGCAGTTACGAATATTACCTGTTTGTACCTTTTGCCACACACGCATACATTGACAATAAAATTAAACAAAAATTGATTGCGCGGGTGATGGTAACAAATCTTTAAATCAAGTTTGCGAGCTTGATATAAACACCAATCATAAGTATTTAACCAGTCGGTGAACAACATAACAAAACTACCGCCAGTCGCAACACACTGACGCGATTCGACTTTCCATGATCATCATCAGGGTACGACAGCAAACGGACTAGCGATTATCTAACCGCATTGCATATATATGTAAAGCAATATTACATATGCCTCTCTCACCTCTAATAGCTTTGCATACATCGTACGTCACTAGAAATGAAGGCTGCACAATTTCTATGCAGTTACGAATATTACCTGTTTGTACCTTTTGCCACACACGCATATATTGACAATAAAATTAAACAAAAATTGATTGCGCGGGTGATGGTAACAAATCTTTAAATCAAGTTTGCGAGCTTGATATAAACACCAATCATAAGTATTTAACCAGTCGGTGAACAACATAACAAAACTAATGCCAGTCGCAACACACTGACGCGATTCGACTTTCCATGATGATCATCAGGGTACGACAGCAAACGGACTAGCGATTATCTAACCGCATTGCATATATATGTAAAGCAATATTACATATGCCTCTCTCATCTCTAATAGCTTTGCATACATTGTTCGTCACTGGAAATGAAGGCTGCACAATTTCTATGCAGTTACGAATATTACCTGTTTGTACCTTTTGCCACACACGCATACATTGACAATAAAATTAAACAAAAATTGATTGCGCGGGTGATGGTAACAAATCTTTAAATCAAGTTTGCGAGCTTGATATAAACACCAATCATAAGTATTTAACCAGTCGTTGAACAACATAACAAAACTACCGCCAGGCGCAACACACTGACGCGATTCGACTTTCCATGATCATCATCAGGGTACGACAGCAAACTGACTAGCGAGGATCTAACCGCATTGCATATATATGTAAAGCAATATTACATATGCCTCTCTCATCTCTAATAGCTTTGCATACATTGTTCGTCACTAGAAATGAAGGCTGCACAATTTCTATGCAGTTACGAATATTACCTGTTTGTACCTTTTGCCACACACGCATACATAGACAATAAAATTAAACAAAAATTGATTGCGCGGGTGGTGGTAACAAATCTTTAAATCAAGTTTGCGAGCTTGATATAAACACCAATCATAAGTATTTAACCAGTCGTCGAACAACATAACAAAACTACCGCCAGTCGCAACACACTGACGCGTTTCGACTTTCCATGATCATCATCAGGGTACGACGGCAAACTGACTAGCGAGGATCTAACCGCATTGCATATATATGTAAAGCAATATTACATATGCCTCTCTCATCTCTAATAGCTTTGCATACATTGTACGTGACTGGAAATGTCGGCTGCACAATTTCTATGCAGTTACGAATATTACCTGTTTGTACCTTTTGCCACACACGCATACATTGACAATAAAATTAAACAAAAATTGATTGCGCGGGTGGTGGTAACAAATCTTTAAATCAAGTTTGCGAGCTTGATATACAAACCAATCCCACTTCATATACATTTATGTAATTAAACAAAAATTTGTTGCACGAGCAGTGATGACAATTACTTTACTCAAGGTTGCGATGTTGATATAAACACCTGACCCATTATGTTCATAAATTTGTCAATAAAAACTAAGAAGTGTATGGTGTAGAAAAGGCAATTCATTTAGTAGACCAGTTTCGTCTAGTCCGTGACAATTTCTGGCCAGTACCTGTTGTGTTCAAAATAATGACGAAACCGATTTTCTGGATGATATAAACACCTTAAGTAATTACATATAGCAGTATAAACTAAGAATTGTATAGTGTAGAAACGTTTTAAATATCATTCATCATTGTCGGAGAACTTGCGTAAAATCTGATTTATTTATTTACACTTTCTCTTGGCCGACAGGCGTATTAAACATTAACGGCGCTTGTGTCCATTTTTACTGACATTCATTACAAAATTAATAAACCAAGGTTATGATCTTGATGTAAACGCTAGTCCCATTACCTTTATACATTTTTCTGTATAAACTATGCGTTGTACAATGTAGACAAGAGAATTCATCCAGCGGGCCGGTTTCGTCATTATTGGGAAATCTTCACGTACGGTTCAGAAATTGCCATTTTCTAAAATGTTCTACGCTGCACACAATATTTAGTTACACGCTAATTTAAACAAAAAATTAATTGCGTGAGAAGTGTTAGCAATTCTTTAAATCAAGTTTGCGAGCTTGACATAAACGCCAACCCCAAGGTGTTTAATCAGTCGCACATATAGCAAAAATATCGTCGGTCATACGTAAAGAAGTGTTGCGTAATTGCATTATCACCATTAGAACAAGACGAGAAATTGACCAGCGAGGATTAATCTGCAAAATATAAATAAGAATGGCAAAGTCAGATACCGGCCCCTACCTCTATTAATCTCGCATACGTTATACTTGACTGGAAATGACGGATCGACAATTTCACTGCAGTTACGAACGCAAACGATTTGCAGCTTTCGCGGCATTGATATTAGTTATACAAGTAAGCAATCATTGATTGCATGGTAAGTGATAGTAATCCTGTAAATCAAGTTTGCGAGCTTGATATAAACACCAATCATAAGTATTTAACCAGTCGGTGAACAACATAACAAAACTACCGCCAGTCGCAACACACTGACGCGATTCGACTTTCCATGATCATCATCAGGGTACGACAGCAAACGGACTAGCGATTATCTAACCGCATTGCATATATATGTAAAGCAATATTACATATGCCTCTCTCATCTCTAATAGCTTTGCATACATCGTACGTCACTAGAAATGAAGGCTGCACAATTTCTATGCAGTTACGAATATTACCTGTTTGTACCTTTTGCCACACACGCATACATTGACAATAAAATTAAACAAAAATTGATTGCGCGGGTGATGGTAACAAATCTTTAAATCAAGTTTGCGAGCTTGATATAAACACCAATCATAAGTATTTAACCAGTCGGTGAACAACATAACAAAACTACCGCCAGTCGCAACACACTGACGCGATTCGACTTTCCATGATCATCATCAGGGTACGACAGCAAACGGACTAGCGA